>VIYE01000098.1:0-12069 GCA_008037345.1 Messastrum gracile | reverse complement strand
GCGCTCGCGCTGCTCCCCCGTTGCCGCGCCGCCGCCGCCCGTGCTGCCCCCGCTGCTGCGCGCCTTCGCCCCGGCGCCCTTGGTGGCGTTGGCGGTCGCGTTGGCGGTGGTGTTGCCCGCCAGCTGGCCCTTGCTCGCCATCATGTCCTGGGGAACGAGTTGGGGCGATAAGGGGCGGCACAGGTCGGCAGACGCGACGCCAGCAAGCCCCATCCCCAAGAACCAGGTGAAGAAAGCGGGGCAGCCGCTCCAACGCGCGGGCGAGCTGCAGCCAAGACTCGCCCGCGCCCACACAAGGGAGGGGAAGCCCTGCCCACCAGGTACTCCAGCAGGCTGGTGGAGGCGTCCTTGACGTTCTTGCCCAGGGACTCGGCGTCGGGCGCGGTGCGGTGCAGCGCGAAGCCCGCGCCCACGAGCAGTGCCAGCGTGACGGCGCGCGCCACGTACTGCTTGCTGCCGGGGGGCTGGGGCTCGAAGCTGAACGCCGGCGTAAAGATCTCGGTGATGGGCAGCTGCGGGTTCAACAGGGGTAGGGGGAGAGGGGGGGCAGAGGTTGGTATGGGCTGCGGCAGGCGTAGCGAGCGCAAGGCGAGGAAGGGCGAGCACAGGATGGGCAGAGCCACCCCGCCAGCCTGAACCCCGATGCAGACCTCGCGCGCCCGACAGCCCAGCACCTGCTGCCCACCCGCAAGCCAGGGCCGGCTCCCTCAATCATCGCTGCATGGGGGCGCGTGCCCTCACCGACTCCGACATCAGGTTTGGCAGGATCCAGAGGCTGGCGCCCGTCGACACCCACACGACGCCAAACACGAGGTAGCGCACGAGGATGGTGCCCAGCAGCGCGATCAGCAGGCCCGTGAGCGCGTAGAGCACGGCGAGCCTGGGTCCGGGGCGGAACAGGCGAGGGTGCATCGCTCAGCACTGTGAGTTTTTGGCGCGCTTGCAGTCGGCGGAGTGAACGCGCGGGAGCAGTCGAGGCAGGGTGAGGGGCCATCCGCACGCACGGGCCCTACAACGAGGCTGGAGCAAGCTCTGGCGCACGCACCTGACCGAGTGGGGCGCCAGCGGGAACAGCGTGACCTGCGGCAGGGGGCGAGTTTGGGGGGGAAAAGAGTGCAAACACACGGGTGGGTGCCCTGGGCGCGCTCCTGAGGGTGCAGCTGTGGATTGAGGTCCGCATGCTGCTGCGTTGGCCACAAGGGTGTCTCCCAGGTCTGCGGCCACGCCGCCCAACCAAGCACGGCCATCCCACCAACCGCCACGGCCCTGGCCCCCCTGCCCGTCGCCCCCTTGCTGTGCCCGGCCCGGCCCGCCGCGGCCCCACCAGCAGCACGCCGACGACGACCAGCGCAGACATGACGTAGAACCAGGCCGACGTGGGCTTGTCGTACCGCCACGCGTAAAACGCGTCCTCACGCCACGACTGGTCCTGGAGACGCACGGAACGGCAGGGGCGGCGCGGGTGCGCCGCGCGCGAGCGGTCAGAGGCGCTGGAGCGGGAGTGGGCGTGAAAGCGGCACGGGCGCCTGCTGCCAGGGGCCGGGCGCGCAGACAGGCAGGCAGGCAGGCAGGCGTGCAGGCAGGCAGGCAGGCAGGCAGATAGGCAGGCAGAAGCAAATTGGACGGAGCCCTGTGCCGGAGGCTCAAGGGGGTGCATTGCAGGTGGCAGCTGTGACCCCATGCATGCGGTTAATTGGGGTCGCGCACCCGCAGGTCCACGAGCGTGCGCGGCCACTTGACCAGCTTGGTGCGGCCGGGCTTCGGCTTCTTGTACTTGCGCTCGCACGCGGCCAGCAGCTTGCGCTGCAGCAGCTGCGTCACCGCGTCCCCGATCACGTCATCGATGGTGCGGTCTGGGGGGCGTGCGGCAGCACGTTGTGGGAGGCGTTGCCGCGGATGCACTGCACCAAGCCCAAGAGCAACCAGCGGGCGACCCAGCTCCTCGGGTGCCACGTCGAGCGCGGCTGCCTGGCGCAAGCAGGGCTCCTTTCCTGTCGCAGCCTCCGCGCCTGCTGTCCGCCCCCGCTGCCCGTGCTTCCGGCCCGGCGACGACTGGAGGCCGCTTGGCAGCAGCGACGGCGGCGGGCTTATAGCAGCGGCCGCCGTGGCCCCACAAAGCCCCTGCCTCTGCCTCTGCCCCACCGAGCTCACCCGGCCCGGCGGGGCGGACGAGCTGCTCCAGAAGCTCCGGCTTGGCCTTCAGGTGCCGCGCCAGGTCCTTGCCGCGTGCATAGTCCAGCCACACGAGCTGGAGCAGCGACAGCAGGAGTGGTGGTGGCCAAGGGGGCGCGGCAGGCGGAAGGCGCACGGTCAGCGCCACTGGTGGCTTGCGCCGCTCAACGGGATTGCGGCGTTCCCCGAGCCGTTTTACGCCTGGCAACGACTGGCGGCACAGGCCCGGCCAAGTGGGAGGCGCTCATGGCGCAGCGTGCCACGCGCCTGTGTTGCGGGTCGTGCGCAACGGGGTGGCGTGGGCACCCCTTGGCTGGGTCCCGGCCCGCCGAGCGCAGCACGCGCGCCCCCACCCGCCGCACCTCGCCGCCGCCGACGTCGACCTTGGCCTGCGCGGTGTCCACCGTGTTGCGCAGCGTGTCGGCCAGCTGCTTGGCGACCTGGGAGGGAGGGCGGCCGGCCGCAAGGGCGCGAGTGGGGCCACAGGGTGGGGGTCGCCGCCGCCGGCGCACAGCTGCTGCGCGCAGCGGCGCAGGTGCTGCAGCGGCGGCGCAGGGCGCCCCCGGGTCGCCCAACCGCCTGCCTGATCGCCCCACTGCGCAGTCCCGAAGCTACCTCACCTGGTTCTTGTCCTGCTTCTGCGCCATCCAGCCCTTGCTGACGGCGAGGCCCCCTGCCCGCGCGGTCTGATCGAACAAACCGTTTGGCGGCCGGTCTTGCTGTGCTTGTATGGTGTCAGCAGAACAATTGGGAGCGGAGGGCAGGCGGCACAAGCACTGATGCCACCGCTGCGCAGGATCGCCGCGCCGCCCGCCCGCTGCCTGCCGCCCCCCACAACGCGCAGCTTTCCCCGCCGCCAGGTCCACCGCGGCCGCAGAACTTGTTGTGCGTACATGCACGTGTGTGAGCGCGCGTGCGCATGCACGTGTACATGTGCGTATGTGTGTGGGCGTGCGCGTGTGCGCGTGCAGGAGCACGTCAGAGTGCGCGCGCATGCATGCAAGCATTTCTGCAAGGCGCGCCACCACGGCGCCGACGCTGGCAGCAGCGCGCTGAGGCCCACGGGCGAGCCTGAGTTTACGGGTTATCGGGATACCTTCAAACAAGCTCAGCAAGCAGGCTGCCTGGGAGGCTGCCGTCGACCGTTCGGGGGGGGGGGGGTTGAGCCGAGCAGCCATCATAGGGCAAGGCTGTGCTGTGCACGGGGGAAGGCAGCAGGCCGGGGGCAGCGGCTCTGGGCGGCGGCAGGAGCGCTGCCGGCCCGGCACGCCGAGGGGTCCAGTCTTGCGCGGCGAGGGTTTATGGGCCCTGGAAGCTCTCAGCTTTCCCCCTATGTCAGTTGCAAACGACGCCAGCTGGCTGCGCCCAGCCAGCAGCGCCCTTGTGCCAACGGTTGCGGCCAAAACGCTGGCACCAACCAGAAAATTGTGTCCAACATGTGTTGGACGCGAACGCGCCTGTACGCAGCAGAGTGCGGAAGCCGCCTGCGCCTGCGCTTGCCTGGGTCAGCCACGTCGCCCGACCAGGTGTGCAACAGGGGACGCAACACCCTGGGCGCCCTCCTTAGCCCGCGCGTTTGAGAGCTGTGGCACTGGCAGGGCGGCCGGTGCCGCAGCGGGCTGGCGGCGCGGCATCAGCACCAAGGTGTGCCCAACGAGCGCAGCAGCGTCATGCCGGCTTCAAGGATGCGAATCACACACCCCACCCAAACGTTCATCAGCCCAGGACGCGCTCACGTGGCAACTTTGACCGGGTGATCTGAGGCTCCTCGAAAGGGCCCGCCAGCCGACGGAGGCGGCAAGAACTTCAACGCTGGACAGCCTGGGCGCGGCCCTCCCGGGGCACGGGCCATGAGGCTCGGGGGCAGCGCGTTCAGGACCTTCCGCGATGAGGCTGATGCCCCAGACGAGACCCTGCTGCTCGGGAAGCCTCAGCACGATGCCCGCGACAGGTGCGGAGGGCTCTGCGGGCGCCGCGGCGCGGCGGTTTGGAGGCGCCGCCGCTGCGCGTGGCGCATGCGCGCGGCCCGCAGCTGACCGCGGCTGCCCCAACACGCCGCAATCGCCCCCCTGGCCGCGGCGGGTGGCGGTGGCCTTCGCAGGCGCGCCCACCAAGGCATCGAGCTCGAGGCGCTGGCGAGCTCAGCACCAGGCCGCGAGGGCAGCGCCCCCCAGCTGGTGCGCCGCGTGCATGCTGGGGGGGATTGTGCATGCGGTCGCGCGAGCGAACCCACGCCGTCGCAAGCGGGGGCTTGCGAGCGAGCCGGGGGGGACACGAGCAACACTTCAATCGTGCGCCCATCGCACTGTCTGCTGACGCCTCGTGTATGGCGGGTGCTTCCCCGCAGGCTCGCCAAGGTCAGGAGGCGCGCAAGGTCCCAAGCTACATCATGCTGCCAGACGGGCAGGCCCGCAACGTGTGAGCGTTGGCACCCGAATCGCGTACCGGCACAGGGGTGGGTCCTTGAGCAAAGGGCCGGGGCGCTGTGCGGCCCTGGCTCGGCCTTTGCGAGCGCTCCAGCTGCGCACTCTGACAGGGCCGCTGCTCGCCTGGGCCACACGGGCACGCCGCGCGCGCAGGTGGATGCAGCTCCAGCTGGTGGTGGCGATGTACATCATCTGGGTGACCCCCATCCGTGTGGTGAGACAAAGCGGGCTGGTTGCGTGTGAAAAACCTTTGCCGGCAGGTGCACCGATCGATGTGCGTTGTTGCCAGCCTTCCCCCATTTCTTCCCTCTGACGCGACTGTCCCACACAAGCCCCTGCCGCGGCTGCCACTGGAATGGGCCTGGAAGCTCTTGGCAGGGGCTTCTCTTGCCAGCAACCCCCCAACTGCTTGGCCGCACGTGTGGTGGCGAGGCGCATACAAACGGCAGCCATGCCGCCCCTCCCCGACAAATTCCCTGGCCCCGCACAGGGTTTCAACCTGCCGGCTGAGGGCATGTGGTTTTGGGTCGAGGGCATGATCGACGTGTTCTTTTACTTTGACCTCGCCATGAACTTCTTCATCGCCTACGAGGTGCGAGTCTTGTTGCTGGCTGTACAGCTGCCGCGCATGTGTTTAATCAGCGGTTGGATGAGTAAGGTACAGCGAGCATGCAGCGGCGCTGGTGGTTTGGCGGACAAGCTGGCCAAGTTGTGTGCCAAGCGCATGAAGTCATGACAACAGCATACGGGCAGTGTGCTTGGGCTGCATCAGTGCTGTGCAAGGAGTTGAATTGTGAGCAGTCGGCCAGCAGAAGCAGCAAGGCCGTGTTGCTGCTAGCCCCGGCCACTGACTTGAGGGCCGCGCCCAACAGGGCCCTGAACTGGCCTCCGCCGTGCGCCCATCGGAAAATCCACAGGACCCAATCACTGGTGACATCATCGCTGACCAGAAGAAGATTGCTCTGCGCTATCTGAAGGTGGCTCGCGCTCGTAGATCGTTTGAAATACTGTCGGGGGTGCCGCGCGGCTGGCTGCTGCTCATGTGGCAAGCTTGAGGGGCCGGTGGGTGCGTGGTAGGGCCAGTGGCGACGACATCTCCTGATGCAGTGCACAACCACAGGCGTAGGGTTGCCACATGCCTGTGTCGTTTGGCACTTATAGAGCAAACAGACGGCCTGCATTGCTTGGAGGTGGGGAGGCTGCGGCAATAAGGGATGCAAAGCGCGGGGTTGGCACACAAGGGGACAGAGCAGAGCAGGCTGGCCTGCTTCATCCCGCCTTTGTTGCCTCCTCCTTATATGCAGGGCTGGTTTGCCATCGACCTGCTTGCCACGTTCCCGGTGGACTACCTTGTCCGCGCTGTCGAAGGGACGTGGATGTGCTCGCTGCGTGGCAACTGCTCCTGGGCTGCCAATGCCAGCGACGGCGGCTTCAGCACCATCCGCATCCTCAGGGTCGTCCGTATCTTCAGGTGCGTGTGGCAGCTCACTGCTGATCTGGGGTGAAAGCAGCAGACTGCCTGCTTTGGGGCTCGACCCCAAGCGCTGGGGGTGGTTCACGGGCATGCTGCGCGGCTATTGAGCAACTTTAGACCCTATGCATTGCGCGTTAGGCTTTAATAATCATGAGTTGCTAAGGCATTATTGCCCCTACCTTCCGCGCGCTGTCTGTCCACCACAGAATTTTCTGGATTCTCAAGCACTTCAAGGTCATGCGCGTGTCCACCCTTCTCGGAGGGCTTGCGGTGAGGCCACCCACTGGCCCGTGCTGCACTTGCTGTTGTCTGCCTGTGTGTGCACTTGCAACCGCACCACGCGCCTCTCCTCGGCCCAAAGTAGAGTGCCAAAGTAGAGCTGTTTTGCTGCTGGCCCGGTGCAGCTACTAAATTAAAGGGTCAGGTGACCGCTAGCCACCCCAGTATGCCCGCGACCAGCCAGCCGCACTTACTGGCCAGCCCACCGCTCCGTTCATTAACCAGCCATGCCTGCTCTCGTACCCCCTCACACCTTTCTGATGCTGCTCCAGGATGACTTGTACTCCATCATGCCTCTTTTCAGCATTCTGGAGCTGCTCGTCGTCCTCCTTTACCTCGGACACTTTTCGGGGTGCTTCTTCTACTTGTTTTCGACGCCACCGTACCAGACAGCAGGTGCGGTGCACACAGGGAGCTTGCTGCCCTAGCTCCCGCATGGGTGGTTGCCCCAACATCAGCACAACGACGAAGACGAAAAAGGTTGGCGCCCACACGCATGCGAGGAACGCCCCTCAGGGCGAGGTCTCTCGGGGCACGTGTGCAAGCAGCAGCGGCAAGCCACCCTCACGGCCGTGCGCATGGCCGTGGGGATGCAAATTGCTGGGGGGGATGCATTGGTGCCAGCACCCTGGGAACAATTGCTGGGTTCAGCAGCTCGCTTACACCCCTGTGGGAGTCCACGGTTGCGCCCGAGGGCACGCCAAAAGGGCAAAGCAAAGGGGTTGCGGTCGGCCGCCGTGGCTGCGAGCAGGGGGTTTTGGGCTGCTTTGCAACCTGCAACGGGGACCTAGCAGCATTCCAATGACCACTGCACCCAAACATGCAACCCTCCACTTTGCACACGCCAGTGGAGAAGAGGCTCATTGAAGAAGGGGAGCTTGAGACATGGGTGATGCGAGCTTTTGGCAGCGACCGCCTAATCCTCTTGCCACAGCCTCTTCTGAGGAATGGCACGACCATCCCCGCGGCCAGACCCAGTCTCGGACAGGACCCTGTTTCCAAGAGGTGTGTCTTCACTTCTGTGGCAACTATATGCTCTGCCATTGCTGCCTGCACACCCACGGTTGCTAATGAAATGCCACTTGTGTATGCCATCAATTGGCATGCAGCTGCATCATGCCCAAGCTGCAAGGCCATGTGATCTTGCAACCTACCTCTATCTGTAGAAAGGAAAAAAAATGTCGCCACCAGCATACTCACAGCACCGCTGCGTATCCCTGTAGATGCATGCCCGCACCTACCTAGCTTGCAATTGCTGCGCCTCCACCGGAAGCATGCCTTTGCACCATCCCTTCGGCCCATCAGGTGGTACACATGCCCAGAGTTTGGGTACGACTTCAAGAGCTGTCTCACATGCGATGGCCCCAAGGCACGCTGCGTGTCGCACTTTTCTCTCGGCTACAGGTGGGTGGGTGGGTGGGTGGGTGGGTGGGTGGGTGGGTGGGTGGGTGGGTGGGTGGGTGGGTGGGTGGTGAGTGGGTGGATGGGCGGGTGGGTGGGTGAGCTGGCGCATGGACACCTGCTTTTGCCCTGAGGCTGGGCTTTCAGAGTAAGCCCAGCTGCCAACCAATGCCGAACCCCAAATGCCAAGCGCTCCAATCCCTCAACGCCATGGCCAGGTATGTGACATCAATGTACTGGGCCTACACCACGATGACGACGGTGGGCTACGGTGACATCAGCAGCGTCACCGTGGCAGAGAAGGCAAGCAAGGGGTCCAGGGCCGGGCCAACCCACCAGGCTGAGGGTTTCAAGGGAAGGCGGCGGGACATTTGATGCCGCATGTGCGAGCGCACATGCCAAGTGCAGCCACCATGGTTGCTGGCATTGACGAGGCACAGCCTCCGGATTTTGTGCCTGCGTCGTAGCAATATGCCACCCCCACTTGGTGTGCCAGGCTCGGCAACGCCTCCAAGCCAATTGGTCTTATTGGCTTTATTAGGAGCCGCATCTCAACACCCCTGCTCGCGAACCGGGATTTCCTCTCTTCACATCCATCAGGTGTGGGCGATCATCACTATGATTGGCAGCGGCTTCTTTTTCTCATTTGTGGTCGGAAGGATGGCTTCGGTCATCTCCAAACTGGACAGCGTGCGCAATGCACACTCGGAGAAGCTGGAGATCATCACCAACTTTTTGAAGGACGTCGACCTGCCCCGGCCCCTGAGTAAACGGTGCGTGAATGCCCAGCTTGGGATTGTGCATGGAGGGCCGGGTAGAGCCAATCACACCTGATAGGTCGCCTTGCTTGCGCAACGCCAGGTTTCTTGCATGCCTGGACGCCACCTTTCGCGTCACGCCCTTCCAAGGCCCAGCAGGTGGCGCCACCGCAGCAACACGTGTGCGAACCTGTAGAGACGCATGCATCCCGCCCTACCCAATCATTTCTTGCCGCAAATGCCGCGCAGGGTGCTCGACTTTTTCAAGAAGCAGGAGGTCAAGCCTTACGACCGCCAGCAGGTGCGTGGTTGGGCGTGAGCAATTGCGAAGCATCTAGCCGTCTCTTGGCGCAGGTTAGGATGTTTGGGGCGAGAGATCGGGGCCTTGTTGCGTTGTGTCGAGCAACACCTGCGCTCGCCCCCTGAAAGCTCAATAGTGCATGCCCCTTCCACAGCAGCGGGTTGTTGGCATGAGTCGCGTTGCACTCTCGCCACTCTCACTTCTTGAAACGCACACATTCTGGCCACCTGCGTAGGTACTGGCAACCCTCCCCTTTGAGCTGCGCTCCAAGATCTTACGGCACCTGTACGCCGACATCCTTGCGCGGGTCCCCCTGCTGGAGAGCATGGTGGCGCACGACGACGTTTTCCTCACGGACGTGTGCGTGCGGCTGCAGCACTACACGTCCCCGGCCAACTCGTTCCTGTACCAGCGGGGTGCGCCAGAGAGGGGGCTGCAAGGGGGCCAAACGGCTGCAGTTGCACAGCGTCAAAGCTGTGCAAAGGTTGTGGCAAGCATAGAAAGCCGCAATGCTTGCTGGCTTGTGTGGGGGGGAGTGGGGAGGTAGCACCATGCATGCATGCATGGGAGGGGTGCCTGCAGCGTTGATGCTACCTTTCCAAGGCCGCATTTGCTGCCAGCTCAGTCATGTTTTTATTGTTGCCATAGCCCGGCTGACCCCCGATTTATCATTCCACACCTTACACCTTGGTTCCCGGGCACAGGGGAGGTGGGCGGCGACGCCTTCATCTTGGTGCGCGGCGAGGTGTGTGTGCTCGACTCGGATCAGAAGACAGCGCTTCTCAGGATCCCCGAGGGCACCGTCTTTGGCGAAGCGACGGTCCTACGCCACGTTGAGGTATGCGGCTGGGGTAGGAGCGTCAGGGATGGGCGGTCAAGTGAGGGAGTGGGCACGCAAGCTCGAAAGGGAGGTTAAAGGCACCGCATGCCAGCGTTAGGCATATCTCCGGCCCAAACCATGCCTGCGCAACATGAACATCGACCTTACGGCTGCTACGCGCGCACATCCTCTCCCTCACAGGGATTTACACGTGCAAAACGCCCCGACAACGTCTGGTGTGCTACGCCGTGCACGATGCTGCGAATAGCTCAGGTGTGTGGGTCGCACGGGCAAGAGAATTGTGATGGCATCATGCAGGCGTCGCTTGCGGTTTCATAGCAGTAACCCAGATGCACGTGCCTGCCTTTGGCTCCCCACATGGAGGCTGTGCCCAAATCCTTGTTGCTGCCGCAGGAGGACATGGTGGACCTCCTGGCCCACTACCCTGAGCTCTTGGAGAGCCTCAAAAAGCTCAACAAGGCCCGCACCTTAAGGTTTGCTGCATGGCCGCAAGCAGCCAATGGGGGGCAGGCGCGTTGGGGAAATGCGCGTTTGAGTACGGCGTGGGTGCAGCGAAGCAAGGGCAGAGGCGCCGTGTTGAACGCGTGTGCGCGTTGTTTCACGCTTTTTTGAGGTCATATAGATGGAGGCATTCTGCGCTCTCGCTGCAGCGGCGCCGCATGCCGGTAAAAGCCCCTCCCCGCAGGGAAAGCACCTTGCCAGCCCATGCCGCCTTTGGGTGGAATGTGCACGGTATTGTTCGTTGACCCCAGAACTCTAAAGCTGATACACAAACGCGTCCCTCCCCCAACACACCTCTTGGCATAGGCTTCAAGAGCAGGCTACCAGCATCAAGGCGGTCCACGATCCAAACTTGCTCCAAGACGAGCCACTTGCAACCCTTGGTGCCATTGGGACAGTGGGCCGGATTTCGTCAGGGGCTCGCCGCATTCTTTCAAAGGTGTCAAGTGACAAGCAGCAGCCGCGCGTGACGCCTGGCAAGGTGCGACTAGTTCGGGGTTTGTGGTGCGAGCGGTTTCTGCTGTGCAAGGCGTGTTGTTGAGTCTTGCTGCAGCGCTGCATGCACATTCAACTTGTTGCAGGGGCAGCCATTGAGACGGGAAACACCAAATTTACGACGGCCCTGCCAAACCCGATGCTGATGCTGACAGACTGGTGGCCCGCTCCCCCCCCCCACCTGTGTTTCAGAGTCTGCCCTTCATGCTGGATGTCGACGAGGCCTTTACGCCGTGTTGTCTGCCAAACCCCCGCCCAGCCGCGCTGGATGAGGATGGTCCAGCAAGCGCCGTCAGCCACAGCCAACAGGGACAGGCGGTGGAACGCAGCAGCGTCCAAGCAGTGGCTGCTGTCAGTTTGCATCGCGGGGCAGCATGCCAACCTGAAGTGAGCTTGGGAGGTCAAGGCGGCCGCTGTGGCAGCGATTGTAGCGGCACGCAGGGGAACGGCATTGGGACAAGCAGCGGTTGGGTTCCGAGCATCGGCGGCGGCGGCGGCGGCGGCGACGATTGTGGTGAGGACGCCCCACCATTCTTGCGTGGGACTGCCGCGTTAGATGCCGCGTCTACAATCACTCCACCAGCATGCAAAGGCATCGCTGGCACCAGGGAGGATTCGCCCTTGGTCGAGGCAGCAGTGCTGCAGCTGCACCGGCTTGTCGCAGGGCGTCTCGACACTTTGGAGCAGCAGCTGGAGACTCAGCGGTCTAAGCTAGACCAGGTGGGTTGGGGGTGCATGCACGCCGTGGCAAAGGGGTCGTACCAGTTTTGTATTTGCGTCGTTTTGGGAGCAGCGCAAACCGGGCCGCGGCATTGATACCAGGACGGGCAGCAACACACATGCAGTCAAGCAAGGTGAACGAGTTGCGCCGGTCTTGCATCTTCAGCCAACCGGGAATTCTTCTAATTCTTGCTCTTCGTCTTGCTACTCGCAGATACCTGGACTGATTGCGAGCGAATTGGTGATGACGCTGCAGCGGGCGCCGGCAGCACCCACACACAACTGATGCATAGGACCTGGCAGGGGTATGCTAGCAGAAAATAAGGAGTCCGCAATGTGCCGACAATGCAATTCCACCACCATACCGATCTGCTGTGTTTGGTGTTTTGTTTGCAGTTTGCCCGTGCTTGAAGCGCTTGTGTGTTGTTTGGTTAGGTGCAAGCCCCCCTTGTGCTTGCTTGGGGTAATTACAGGTCAAAGAGCAAAGCAGGGGAGGGAGCCCAGACAGCCCAAGAACAGAGCCGAAAGGGTAAAGGGGCAGGCCGGAGACCAAGGCGTAAAACCCTCGAAACCGTCATCCAAACCGAACCGGCCGAGCCGGGCCCACTGGCAGCGCGCCCAAGGACGCAGGCGCCGCCGCCCCGCAAAGACGTGAGGGTTGCGGAGGTCCGGAGCCCCTACCCATCCACCAGCCTGCATGC
>VIYE01000097.1:0-12073 GCA_008037345.1 Messastrum gracile | reverse complement strand
TCAGCCCCGCCAACCCCACGGGCCGCTACGCGCTGCAGCTGGGCCACCAGACCCACTACATGGTGGCCGTGCGCCTCTTCGAGCTCTTCCAGCAGCAGGCAGCCAGCTGGGGGCGAGCGCCCATGAGTAAGATCGCGCGTACGATTTGGGGCTAGCCGGCAGCCAGCGTCACCCCAGTAAGACAGCTGTCCAGGCCGCGCCGCAGCCGGGCAAGGCGTGGCCGGCGGCTGGCTGTGCTGTGGGCTGCAGCTACTTGTGCCTGCGCGGCAAACCTTGCATGCGACCTGCCGGCTGGCGGGGGACCGCCGTCGGGCGCCGCGACGCTCGACGGCAGCGTGCCGGCGGCGCGAAACGCGTGCGCGGGTGAGAGCCGCCGCCGGCAGCCAGCGTCACCGCCAGCTGAGGCGCTGCCGGGCTGGGTGTGGCCAATGGCTCGCCGGAGGCCGGCTGGGGGCGCTTTTGGGTTGTTGCACAGGCACCCAGGGTCACTGGCTGGCCCGCCGTCGGGCCGAGCGGCACTCGACAGGCGCCGCACGAACCTGGTTACCGCCCGCGCGTGCTGGCCGCCCCGCGCCCCAAGAGCTCGGCCTCGGGTAAAACAACAACGAGCCAGGCAGCGAAAGGGTCGCACCGGTCGGCAGCCGCAAACCGACTCGTCCTGCCGCCCTGGCCTTGTTTTGGGTGACACAGAACGTGGATCTACTCGATTTGCGCCTCACAGCACTTGCCCCGTTGTGCCGGCCGGCGCGGTTCACAGCTCCCGCGAGGGGCAACTTGCGCTGCCCCTGAGGGGCGTTGAAGGGGCCATTGGCGCCCGCCGGCGGGGGCCAGGCACAAAAAGATGCCAGGTGTGTGCATCACGGGGTTGTGGGGAGCGCAGCAGCAGTCCTCCCGGCGCTTCACACCGGATCGGGCAAGCGCGCGTCCTGTTTGCGGGAGCAGCCATGCGCACGGGCGCCCATCACGCTGCACCGCCACAAACCCGCCTTTTCCCGGTCAGGGATCCTCCGCCTCGTCTGGTCGTCCGCGCCGCGTGCCAGGGCGGCCGCCGTCGCAGAGGGGCGGGGGGACTTGCCCAGCAGGAGCGGCAGAAGCACCCTTGATGCCCCAGATGTGGCGTCCGAGCCGCGCGACCAGCAGGCTGTTGCGCTGCACCTGTCGCGCAAGCAAGAGGGTTGGCAGCAGCAGCCTCAGCAGAAGCACGGGCAGCAGCAGCAGCAGCAGCAGCAGCAGCAGCAGCAGCAGCAGGACCAGGAGCAGCAGCAGAAGCAGCAGCAGCAGCAGCAGCAGCAGTATCAGCAGCAGCAGCAGCAGCAGCAGCAGCACGAACAGCAGCAGGTGCAGCAGCAGCACGAAAGACTGGTGGCTGATGATGAGCAGCGCGCTGCGCAGCTGGCGGCGGCTCACGCTGCTGCCGGAGCAGTGCACAAGCCTGTGAGGGTGCTGGTGGAGCTTTATGACAGGCAGGTCAATGCAGCGCCGGAAGCGAGCAGCAGCATGCAGCCAGTCGAATTCATGGAGGAGGGCAAAGGCGGTCGGCACCCTGGCAGCAGCGGCGGCGGCAGCAGCAACGACGGCGATGTTGAAAGCCGCGAACAGGAGCGAGCAGCCATCGGCGGCGCTGTGCCGGGAGCGGCAGCGGCGGCGACAGCAGCGGCAGCAGCACCAGCCACGGCAGCCCTTGGCGCCTCAGCGGCGCCTGGCGGCAGCTCAAAAGGGTTCGCTGAACAACCACCAGCAGGGAGGCCGATGGCTCGCCAGGCAAGCAAGTCTCTCTTTCTCCTTGCATGTGGAAACTTGTCGGTGTACTTGGTCCTCGCAAGGAGGAACGGTGACACGGGGGGCTGACACAAAGACAAGGCAGGCACGCACCCCACCACCTTTCAAAGTTGCTCATAGCGCTTTTGCCCGTAGCGCTTTTGCCCACACCACCCCCAAACAAACACACCCGCAGTTGCTGAGCTGGTGCCGCGACCACCGCCGCTCCCTGGCCGGTCCGCTGCTGTTCCTGGCGCTCGCCAGCGTGTCGTGGGCCTGTGTCGCGCGCATCTACGTGGGCTCGCCGGTGCACAAGCTGGGGGGCGACTCAGTTATCGTGGCAAAGGTGAGCTGCATGCGCCGTTTTGGAGCACGGCCACATGGCGGAAACGGAGCAGTTACTGGCACAGCATCGCCGGAGCGCACAGCACTGCCTGAGAATGCATGTGTGTCAGGCGCAGCCTCGGGCGTACGCCCGCTGTGCTCGCTCGCGTCCTGCCCCTACTCTCATCACCGTGCCGGTGGACCCTGGTCGGCAGGTGTTTGCGGCGGTCACCGAGGCCGCCTTTGCGCTGATCCTGCTGCCCGTAAGGTGCGCCGACGCGGCCCCGTTTCAGTGCCTTTGCATGCTGGATTGCCACCCGGGCGGCCCTCGCCCAGCCGACCGCGAACGTGCCCACCATACGCTGCCCTCCACACGCATGTCCCTTGCAGCCGGGGCCTCATCACCTTCTTGAGGTTAGTGAACCAGCCACTCAGGCAGCACTTGCTTACGAGCGTACGAGGGGGGCAGGTGTCTGTCGATCGGCAAAGTCATCCAGGTCAGAGTGGCACATCCAATCTGCTTTCACGCTTGCCACCGTGCTGCATGTTGTGAGGTTGCCTTCCCCAGCTTGGGTGCTTCTGTTTGCACGAACGCGCACGCCCGCACACTCACCTGCAACCAAACCACCCGCGCACAGATCTGAACCAAGCCACTCACCCGCTCACCCACCCGCCCGCCCGCCCGCGGCGCGCGCCCATCTGCTTGTCGGCTTGCCTCCATCCAATCGCAACAGGTCGACAGTGCTTAGCCGCTTCGTTGACTTTGACACCACAGCGTACTTTCATGGTTGCATGGGTGCAATTGGGCTGGTTGCTGGCCTGGCCCATGGCATCGCGGCAACGGGCGCCTATTGCAGTGAGTTGGGCAAAGTGGGCAACCGCCTCTGGCTTAGCACGGGGTGCGCCCAAATCCAGAACTCACAGGCGAGTTCACGACCATGCCAGCCAGCAGTCTGGCGTGTTGTTGGGCAGAACAGTCCGTTCCTGCTTGCGTGGGAGCTAACTGACTTGGCCAACGTTTGGTGTTTGGCAACCGCCTATCCCCCTTGCAGGCATAAGCCGAAAGCCTCGGTGGCTGCAGCTGGTCCTTGGCCACGCCCCCCTGTCGACGCGCGAGATGCTCGCCAGCTGGCCGTTCATCAGCGGCTGGCTGCTGGTCGCCATCGCGCTCGCGTGCTACCCCTTTGCCTCCTCCTGGCCGCGGGGCTCCCGCCTGCTGCGAGGCACGCGCGCAGCGGCCCTGCTCAACAGCAACCGCGGCTTCTGGGCGACGCACCACGTCCTCATCTACGTGTTCCTGCCGGTGCTGCTCGTCCACTCCATCCGCTTCACGCCTGGGCTGACCATAACGCCGGAGGTGAGATTGGGTTGGTGGGGGAACACGGCGGTGGCTGGGGGCTGAGGGGAGCAGGTGGAGGCCAGAAACCACTTGGCAATTGGCGGCTAGCTGGTCTGGCCTATAAACATACTAGTGGGCGTACCTGACCTGCAACCACGCACCCTCGGCCAACCTCACCACCGGCAGGCCCGTCTCTCATCCTGCCGGCTCCCGTGGTACCTGCTCGTGCCCGCCATTCTTTACGCCTTTGAACGCCTGCGCCGGCTGTGGCACACATTTGGGCGGCCTGTGCCGGCACTGGCGCGCCCTGCGGGCGGCGACGTCGTCGAAGTGATGATCCAGTGAGCGCGGAGCGGAGAAGGGATGAGCCTGTTTGGTGGGGAGGGGGTTGCTTCAGGGCCGGGAAGGCAGATGGAGGGGGCTAGGGGTGGCTCTGATCGCTGGATCCCAGACCATGCACGTCGCCCACGCATGAGCAGTCAGCTTGCCCCACAACATGCATATGCCAATCACACAACGCAGGAAACCTCGTGGCTTTTCGTTCATGGCGGGCCAATACGTTTATGTCTGCATACCCTCCATCAGCCCCTCTGAGTACCACCCGTTCACCATTACATCAGCGCCACAGGACGGCTTCCTCACAATCCATGTCAAGCGGGTGCGGGCCAATCTGCGTGCGGCACTCAGGACCATGACTGTGCAGCAGCATGCATGGGTAACCTGCATAAAGCATCGCAAGGGGGTCCGGGCATCACTGCTTGTTGCCTCTGCATGCACACTGACCGACCATGCACATGCGTGCCTGGCCCATCGCGCGCCTGGAAACCCTTTGCTCCCCTTCAATTTTCCACAGCGAGGCGACTGGACAGGCACCCTCCACGACCTGGTGCACGCCCACCTGGCAGCGTGCGGCGGCAAGCACCTGTGCGGCTTGGGCCAAAGTGGGGTGGGGATGCAGCTCGGCACCGCCTTTGGGGCCGCAGACATAGAGTCCGGCGCCGGGAAGCAGTCCAGGCTGGACCCGCTGGTTGCATGTGCCGAGAAGGTGCTCAGCACGGGGCTGTCCGTCGTCAAGCACACCCACGGCCTGCCGCCAGGTGGTGACAGGCCTCTTTCAATCAGTGACTGGCATGGCATCCACCTCCATAGCAGCGTGGCGTTGGCAGCGCCGCTGCAGGTGCTGCTGGACGGACCGATGGGCGCGGCAACCCAGGACTACGACGGTGAGCAAGCGCGGGTGCTGCACTGGGTCCAGAGCTTGCCCGCCGTTGGGCAGGCTGGCGCAGGCCGCCCCCACTGGGCGCAGGTGCCCAGCTGAAGGGCAGGCCATAGGTTTGTGCCTCTTTTGCTGCAGCGAGCCCATCACGTACAGACACTGGGTGCACAAAAAGCGCGTTCTCTTCCTCCACGCAAGCATGCCGTCGACCTCTTCACCTCGCCCCGCATTCCCCCTCTCATCTGGGCGTGCGCAGCTTACAAGGCCATCGTGCTCATCGGAACTGGGATTGGCATCACGCCTGGCGCGAGCGTGCTGCGCTATCTGATGCACCACCTCCACGCCGCGCGCTGCACGGGATGCGGCACACTCAACCACCAGCTCTGCCGAATACACCAGGCCAAGGTGAGATGAAGAGAGGCCGTTTACGGGTGGGGAAAACCAGCCATCCGGGGAGAAGGGGGGCTCATTTGCCCTGCATGCAGGCAGTCGCCCCAAAATTTTCCCAGGCAGCAACCCTGTGTCCAAAGAAGCTGCACGTTTGCCTGCACACCCACCACTCTCTGCCCTGCCCAGGTTTACGTCCACTGGGTCACGCGCAGCCTTGACGGCATGGAGGTGCGCCGCCAGCAGCACGGCTGGCGGCCGGGTGAAACAGACAGATAGAGCACGCAAGGGCTGCTGCTGCAGCCGACGCAAGCGACAGGAACAGCTGTGCCGCAATGCACTTGGTGGCAATCTCCATTGCAATTGCCCTGCCCGCACCAAACACCAACCCAGTGGTTCATGGGCCTCCTGGAGCGCATCGCCGCCGCCGACACAGAGGGCTGGTTTGACATCCAGGTCCACATCACCCGCGGCGACGGCGCAGGGGCCGGTGACAATGGGGCAGCGGCCAGCTGCGGCGCCGCAGGCGACACGGCTGCGGCCAGCAGCCACACCGGCGGAGGATCGTCTTGCCAGCGGCCTCTGCCCGACCAGCAGGCCGCGATGCCTGGCCCGCTGCTTGGCGGCGCCTCGGCGACAAGCCTCGGCCGCCACCACGGCAGCCCCGCCGTCGGCCGCGTGCTGGTGCGCTGTGGCCGGCCCGACCTGGCGGCAGAGCTGGCGGCTGTGCAGGCCGCCCAGCCGCCGGGCCGCGATGTGGGCGTGTTTGCGTGCGGCAGCCGCAGCGTGGTCGCGGGGCTGGCCGCCGCCTGCGGGCGCCTCAACGCGGCCGCAGAGGCAAGCTTTGCCAGCAGCAGGCCCCCGCCGTCCCCTTTCGACACCAGCGGCCAGGGCGGCCTCGCAGACTTCCCCAGCCACCAGAGCTGGCGGCCCTGCCGCATGGAGTTTCACAGGGAGGAGGGGTCGTACTACTGAACGCCGTCACTGTCGTCGCGCGTGCCTGTGCACATGTTGCACCCATGCTATGAGCCCTTTGTGAGCGCACGCGCCAGCTGTTGAGCTGCGCTGGCGGGGGCGGTGATGCGGGCTGAGGGCCTGCGTGCCTAGCCTGCTGCCCCGCCCCTGGCAGCGAGCGCGGCACACCCATGCCCGCGGTGTCGGCGCTGCCTACCGCCTGTCAGGCTAATAATGCCCACGTGAGCTGCTGATGGCCGCCTGTCAATATATTGCCACTCGGCCTGAAGGCCTGCTGGCTGTCAAGGTTTTGCCCTCGATTGCAGCGCAGCTTTCGCTGCACCTGCTCCAGCGCTTGGACTCACTGAACATGATCCCTACACCAGCCTTCCAGTGCGACCATGCGTCAAAAACCAGCCTTCAGCACCCACCCTTGCGCTCCCACAGCCACCCTGGCTGTTGTGTACAGGCCTTCTGCTAGGCCAGGCTCCTTGCTGTGCAGCTCTTGGCACGCATGCCCAACGCACTCCCCGCCTGCCCACCCGCAGCCCCCTTGCCCTCCCATTTTTAGCACAACGGCGGCGCCTTATGTAGTAATCTGCAGCCATCCCTGAATCGAGGACTGCCTGCAGGCCTGCGGGGCCGCCAGAGTTGAAACGGCCGCGGGCGGGAAGCGCCACAGTCGAGAGTGCGGCCGCCTTGTCTTCTCCCGCCTCACCACCCCGTCCGCACAGTTTAAACCACTTCACCTGTGTGAACTGCACCAACCTTCTAGCGTCCTTCTCTGGCAAGCGCGCCTCTTCGCGCCTCGTCCTTCCACGCCCGCCTCTGGATCGACCGCCGCGGCGTTCCCAGGGGACACAGCAGCCATGAGCAAGGTGTGAGGGGTCTGGGGCGGTGGATGTGCATGTGCGCGTTCCAGATCAATGCATGGCGCGCGTCGCCGGCGTCCCAGGGCCCACCTGGCGCTTCCAGAGCGCCATGCTGGGCAGCCAGGAGCCAGAGGGCCGGCCGCAGGACCCCCGTGCGCAGCGGGACAGGCACGCCGGCGCGGCCCGACGCCTCGTGCTGCGCTGCGGCTGCGCCTGGGCGCCTGCGCCGCGCGTGCCCCGCAGCTGGCGCAGGGCTGCCCGCTGCGGCCGATGGCTGTCCGTGGCGGCGCTAGCCGAGAGACATGGGCATGGAGTTGAAGCAGCGGTGGGGAAGTGGCAGCGCATGCGGCGCACGCAGCTGGGCCTTGCACGCTCAGGCGCGCCGGCCCTTTGCCTGACGGCGCGGCGCCTCGCCTGGCCTTGTCTTTCGCACAGGTCAAGCTCACAAGCTCGGATGCGCAGATGTTTGAGGTGGACGAGGAGGTGGCCAACGAGAGCGTAACCATCAAAAACATGATCGAGGGTGAGGGGGAAGCGCACGCATGCATGCTGGCGTGGGCACCGAGGGCGGGCTGCGGGGCGCCTGGTCTCTCGACTCGGGACGCGGTGCGGGCCTTGCGCCTCTAACGCCTTGCCCCCTGCGGCAGCTTCGCCCTCCCAGCACGTGCCACACAGCTTCCAATCGGGGAACGCGCCAACCCACCCACCCCATGCGCGCCCACCCGCCCACAGCCCCCTGCCCCTCGCCCGCCCCCCTGACCCCTCCCCTCCCAAATGCGCCCCCCAGACACGGGCACCGACGAGGTCATCCCGCTGCCCAACGTCAACGGCAAGATCCTGGCCAAGGTCATCGAGTACTGCCGCTACCACGTGGACGCCAACAAGAAGGGCCCCGACGACAAGCCCATGCACAGCGAGGACGACGTCAAGCAGTGGGACACGGAGTTTGTCAAGGTGGACCAGGCCACGCTGTTCGACCTCATCCTGGTGCGGGGGGGGGGGGGTGGAGGGGGTGCTGGCAGGGGTTGAGTGTGGTGGACGGGGTGGTGGTGAGGGGTGCAGTGGGCTTGGGGAGGCGTCGGTTGCGAGGGGGGCGCTCCTTGCAAAAGCCCGGCCATGGAAGGCTTGGCGGCGCTGCACGCCTGCAGTGGTGGTGCCTGCTCATCGGCCAGGCAACCTTCCCCATGCACCGCCTCCTTAGCCCCGGTTGGTTGCCCCATCTGTCCCCCCACGCCCGGCCTTGCCCCCTCCCCCCCAGGCGGCCAACTACCTCAACATCAAGGGCCTGCTGGACCTCACCTGCCAGACGGTGGCCAACATGATCAAGGGTGGGCGCCGCGCAAGGGGCGGGGCGGGGCGGGGCAATGGGAGCGCTAGCGAGGGGGATTGCCTGAAATCGCGCACAGGGCCCACCTGCTCTCCAGCAGTCTGCACGCGTGCTTGCCTTCAGTGCGCCCAATCAATGCCCCCCACCCATACCTACACCCCAACAAACCCCAGGCAAGACGCCCGAGGAGATCCGCAAGACGTTCAACATCAAGGTGGGGCTGAAGGCCCTCGGCGCTGGGCGGGGTGGGGCGCGGCGCAGCCCCGGGCGCACGCTTCGGTGCTGCAGCTCTGCAGCCTGCAGCTGCTGCACAGACTCCTCTGGCCCACACCTTACCCACCCCACCCCCCATCGCTCCTCCAGAACGACTTCACCCCCGAGGAGGAGGAGGAGGTCCGCCGCGAGAACCAGGTGGGCTTGGCTTTTGGAGTTTTTGGGGTGCGGGAGGGTGGGGGTGGTGGTGGTGGGGGGGCGGGGGGTAAAGCTAGCAGGGACATGAGGCGGCCCACGAGGTCGAGAGGCGCAGCTGTGATCGTGCGGAGCGCAAGAGCGGCAGCATCGCGGTTGTACTGCGGGGAGTGGCGCAGCACAGGCAGCATGCCGCCATGGGGACAGTTTCGCTTTTGCTCGCCATCCATCAGGGAGACACCCGCTAAAAGGGCCCCTTTTAGCACCTGCTGACCCTTAATCCCCTCCATTTCCCGCTCTTCGACCGCAGTGGGCGTTTGACTAATCAGAACTCCACTTGGGCACCCCATAAGCGGGCGCTGCTGCCCCGCGCCTCGCCGCTCAGCCGGCTTCTGTTAGCGCGCAGCTTGCCACGGCCCCTCCAGGCCAGGGAGCGTGCTGGGTCACGCCTTTGGAGGCCCTCTCACTTCCCGCAGAGCGCAGCTATGCATTCACCCCCCAAAGTTGCTTTCCACAATGTGTGCACCCGAACCCGCCCCCTTACCGCTTAACGATACCCCCCTGTAAATGAGCTCAAATGCATTCGGGGACTCCAGCCGGTGCACAGAAGGGCCAGACCCGGCTGCTGCGCCGGTCGCGCGTCGAGCGGTCAGAGAGGCGTGTTACAGCCAGGCCGGCATGTGCTGCAGGAGCAGTTAAGAGGAAAAGAAGGAAGAGCAAGGTCACTCAGGCATAGCTCTCGGGGCATGTCACTCTGAAAGAAGAACAGGCAGCTGCTGAAACGGGCCCGGCAGCCGCCGCAAGACCCGGCTCCTGCGAGGGCGCGCTGCAGCGTTCAAGCAGCCGCCGCCGCGCCGCCGCTGAGCATCTTGCGCGCCAGCTCCTTCTGCGCCTCTGACAGCGAGGCCGGGAAGTCGACGGTGTAGGTGACGTAGAGGTCCCCCCGGCGGTGGGGGTCCTGGAAGTGGGGCATGCCCTCCCCCGGCACGATCACCACGTCCCCGGGCCGCGTCACGCCGTGGCCCGCCAGCGTGAACGCGTGGCCGTCCAGGTGGCTCACGCTGCGCGTGAACCCCACCAGCGCGTCCAGCAGGCTGATGGTCGCGTTCATGCGCAGGTCGTTGCCCGCGCGCACAAAAGTGGGGTGGGGCAGCGTGCGCAGCCTGAACTTGAGGTCCCCCGGCTCGCCGTCCACCATGGGCTCCCCCTCCTCGAAGAACACCACCTCGTGGCCGTCCGCCATGCCCGGCTCCACGGCCACCGTGATGGGCTCGCGCTCGCGCTCCAGCTTGACGTTGGGGCACTCGTCGCACACCTTTGGGGGAGAGAGGTGGGGGGTGGGAGGAGGAGGGGGGAGCCAGGGGGTTGTTGAGGGCAGGTGTTGGGGGTTGTTTGGGTGGGCGGGGGGCCAAAGCGGCAGGGGTTTTGGGTGGGGAAGGCGTGGGGTTTGGGGCGTGCCTGGGCCGTGGAATGCACGCCACCACTCAGGGGCGTGTGCCTGCCGACACGTAGGCGACACAGGGGGAACACAATCAGAGGCCCGTTCGCCTCAGCGTGGCTTTGCCCGTCAGCAACAAGCCCACAGCCCAGCACCAGGGCCGCCCCGCCCCCAGTCCCAAGTCCCCCTCCCCTCCGCCAGCGCGCGCCTGCGTGGTGTACTGCTGGATCATGCCGGGCCCCAGCTGCCGCGTCATCAGCTTCTGCCGGCACTTGCACTTGCGCTTGCCGGCGGCGGGCACAAACACGGCCTTGTCGCGCGTCGCGGGGATCTCGCGGCCGCTGTAGAGGTCTTCCAGCGTCACAAACATGTCCACCTTGACGGTGTGGCCCTTGGGCGTCTGCTCCTCCTCCTCTGTGTTGGAGGGGTGGTGGGCCAGGGGGTGTGGGGCGCAAGAGGGGTGGATTGTGGTGCACAAAGCGCTCGCGGTGCAGTTGCACTTGGGGGAGGAGCGGAATGTGGGCTTGGCTGCACGGATGGCTGCTGCTCATTGCACCATGCAGACTGCTGGAATCCGCAGCCTGACAAAGATCGCAGATGCGATGCACCTCGCAGCAAACACGCCCCGGACTGCTTGACGCTGCGCTGGGCTCCTGCGCCGCAGCGCGTGCTGCCTCTGCTCTCCTGGCCCCCCTGGCCCCTGCTCCCCCCATGCCCCCTTGGCCACTCTGCCGCACGCCCGCCCCTCCACCGCCCTGGCTCGGTGCGCACCCTGGTTGCCAAACCCAAAGCCTCCGCCGCCGAAGAAGAAGTCGAATATGTTGCCGCCGCCGCCGCCGCCCCCCTGGTTGCGGCCCTGGTGCTGCCGCAGCCCCTCCTCGCCGAAGCGGTCGTAGATGTCCCGCTTCTCCGCGTCTGGGGCGAGGCGGTGAATGGTGGGATGGCAGACATGGGGATGGGGGGAGGCAGGGGTTGCGGTGGGTCGGTTGCGGTCGGTTGCTGTTGGGCAGGCTCAAAAGCGGCTCTCCTATGACGGCGCGCTGCTGCCGAGCAGCATTGCCTGTTTGCGGCAAACCTGCCGCTGCGCTGCCCGTGCCTTCTGCCGTGGGGCTCGGTTACGCCCGGGCTGAAACCGCAGACAGGGTAGGTTGCCTGTCTGCGGCCGTGGGCTGCGGACTGGCCCGGTGCAGGGCACAGCCTGCGAACGCCACTCCCGCTGCTCAAGCACGCCCCGCGCCCTTGACCTGCAGGACCGCCTGCCAAGCATGCATCACGCCTGCTGCCGATCAGCTTCGAGCCGCTGACAGTGGAGCGCAAGCAGCGGCGCCGCGGCGCAGCGCCGCGCCCGACGCACCCGACAGCGTCTCGTACGCGTGGTTGATGTCCGCGAACCGCTTGGCCGCCTCCGCCTTCTGCTCCTCCGTCCCAGTGACCTTGTCTGGGTGGTACTGCAGCGCGAGCTTCCTGTAGCTGCGTTTGATCTGCTGCTCGCTCGCGCCGCGCGGCACGTTGAGGATGTCGTAGTAGTTGCGCCCCAGGACCACTGGGAGCACCACCAGCAGCCCCAGGGCCGCGATCGCGGCCGCGCGGGGCCGCTTCATACCGAAGCCCCTGGACACGCGCGTGGGGCTGGCTGCGTTGGCCCCTCCGAGGCCTATCGCTTGTACTCTTTCCCAGGATTGAATGTGAGCTGCCAAGCAGGCACGACGCTCGACCTGGGACACGGTGGCACTCGGTGGCACTTTTCCTCCTCCTTCCGCGGGTGGGCCACGCCCTGGGGCCCTCTGCTGTTACTGTGGACTCCTAGTTAGCGCGTGGGCGGTGCGGCGCAGGCGCTGGGGTGGCTGTACGGGCGCGGCGTCGCTGGCGTCCAACGCGGCGCCGCAGCAGACCGGTTGCGGCGCGGAAGGGCTTGTTTGCAAGCGTCCGCTCTACCTGTATTTACAGCCCCCTCCGTCCCCGTCGCTACGCAGCGCCAGGTGCGCCACTGCCGCCGGTGGCCCCACCGCCGCCGGCTGCTGCTGCCGCCGCTGCCGCGCCGCCGCCGCCG
>VIYE01000096.1:0-17831 GCA_008037345.1 Messastrum gracile | reverse complement strand
GTGCGCGCCGTGCTCGCCGAGGGCGCGCCCGCGGCGTCGCCGGCCGGCGGCTGCCCCCGTGGCGCCAGCTGGATGGTGCACAAGTTTGGCGGCACGTGAGCAGGCGGCAGGCGCGGCAAGCGCTGCTAGGGGAAGGGCCCGAGCAGTCGAGGTGTCATCCCGATAACTTGGGAGCTAGCTGCCTTGCGTGCGGGCAGCCGTTTTAGGTATTTTCAGCGGCAGCAGTGGCCACGGCTCACTACGCACGCGCCCACTTACCTCGCCCCTTGTGCAGCTGCATGGCGAGCGCAGAGCGCATCCGCGGCGCGGCCAAGCTGGTGATGGACGACCCCGCCGAGGGCAAGGTGGTGGTGGTGTCCGCCATGGGCTCCACTAAGGAGTCGCCCATCAAGGTGGGGGCGCAGGGGCGGGCAGGGGGCGCCGCGGTCAGCGCTGCAAGGCGGCTGCGGGCGGTTGCCGGCGACCAGCAGCAGCGCGGGCGTGTTGCACAACCCCATGGCAGGGCGCGTGCGCGCTCGGCCCTTGAGCGCGCCCCGGCCACCTCGTCAGTCGGACCTCGCAACTCGGAACGCGCCTCGCCGGGCCCGTACACAACACAGGTGACCGACCTGATCCTGAACATGGTCTCCAAGGCCGCCAAGCAGGACGCCGCCTTCCTGGTGGACCTGGCCAGGTGCGGCCCGGGGGCGCGGCGGCGACGCACAGGCGGCATTCAGAGTGGACGGGGCTGTGGCGGCGTGCAGCGGGAGGCCGCCTGGGCTCGGCGGCACCTGCGGCTGTGGGAAGAAGGTGCCGTGGTGCCCAGCCGTGGCAGCTGGCGAGCGCGGGAGGAGTTGTGGCGAGCGCAGCAACAGGCGCTGATGCCCGCGCCACCGCCGCCGCCCCGGCCGACCCCGCTCTTTCGTGCGCTCCCTGCGCCGCCTCTTCTTGACGCGGCCCGACAGCCTGCAGGAGAAGCACGTCTCCGCCGCCAAGGAGCTGCTGGGCGACGGCCCCCTGCTGAGCTCGTTCATCGCGCGGCTGCTGGAGGACATTGGCAACCTCAAGGCCATGCTGCAGGCGCGCGCCGCTTTTTTTGGGGGGGGGCTGGAGGTCGTCAGCTGTGCAGGTTGCGGTTGCCAGCAGGTGGCGCAGGCTGCGAATGCAGCAGGCCTCTGGGCAGCAGCGGCTGGGCAGCTGCTGGCAGGGGCATGAACCTTTCCTCGCGGCGGCGTCGACATGAACACCCCCTAAACACACCCGCCCATCACCTCCCGTTGCACCGCCACTTCGCCCGCAGGCCATCTGCATTGGTGGGCTGGCGGGCTGGCGGCGGGCTGGCGTGCGGGCTGGCGGCGCATAGCATGCCCGGGGAGCTGGAAGCGCGCTGCCTTGCAGTGCTGGGGGGCGGCGGCCCCGTGCAGCTGGCGCCTGGAGCCGGGGCCCTTACGTTGCTCCCCTGCCTCCTGCTTGCCCGCGTGCGTGGGCTCTGGCCCGAGCGCAGCCGCCCCGCCCCTGCGCGCGTGCCCCTGGCTCCCTCCCGCAGCCGGCACCCAGACAGAGGCGTTTGTGGACTTTGTGGTAGGCCACGGCGAGCTGTGGTCGGCGCAGCTGATGACGTACGCGTGCCAGATGATGGTGCGCGCCCGGGGGCGGCGGTGGAGAGGGGGCGCGCCCGGTGGCGGGCTCGATGGCGGCCGGCTCATGGCAGAGCGTGTCTTGGCTGGGGGCGTGTGGCGGCGGGGAGGGTGGCCGTGGCAGATGGCATGGCAGCCATTGCGGGTGGCTCAGGACGGCAGTATGAGTAGCGTTGAGCTGGCGCGCTGCAGAAGCTTAGATTGAGAGGGGTCAGCGGCACTGGCACCGCTAGCACGCCCGTCCACGTGGCCCCAACGCCCAACGCCCCGCCTCTGTCTGCTCCTCACGCCACCTCCTTGCTCCCCGCAACCCCCACAACCCCCAACAAACCAAAGGGCGCGGACGCCGTGTTCATGGACACGCGCGACGTGCTGGTGGTGTCCCCCACCAGGTGTGTGCTGGGGCGCGCTCCCTGGATGCCTGGCACCGCAACCCATGGGCGCCCATTGGGCCCTTGGGCCCGGGGCTCTCTGGCATCAGATACGAGGAGGGGCTTGGTTTGCCGCCCGTGGGCGGCCGCCGCCCATGAAACTGTGAATGTTGCAGCGCCCGTGAATGGTGCAGCGGCGGCGACAAAACCTTTGCCCCCTTTTCCCCTCACGCCCCCCCCACCGCCGCACGCAGCGACGGCACGTCTGTGGACCTGGACGAGGCCGAGTCCAACGCGCGCCTGGACAAGTGGTTCCGCGACCATGGCAACCACCGCATCGTCGTGGCGACGGGCTTCATCGCCAAGAACAAGGAGTGAGCCCCCCGCCTCCTCTCGCCCTTCCCCTTTCCTCTTCTCGTGCGTGTTTGCTCGCTTGCCAGCGTGATTCTGCGGTTTGCGTGTATGCTGAGCTGCCCGTGCGCCCTTTCATCCCGGCTCTAGGCCCATAATGTCACTCTGCACCCGCCCCTGCCTCCCCCCCACAGGGGCCAGGCCACGACGCTGCGCCGCAACGGCAGCGACTTCAGCGCCACCATCATGGGCGCGCTGTTCCAGTCGGGCCACATCACCATCTGGACCGACGTCGACGGCGTCTACTCGGCGGACCCCCGCAAGGTGCGAATTCGAATATTCGAACGCGGCGGCTCGTGTCCAACACACAGGAATGTGGGCGCCTCCTACATCCTGGCGTCGGTGCTGGCCCCAGCCACGAGTGAACACCCGTCACCAGCCGTGCCCCACACACGTGCCAACCCCGGCCGCCCGACACACACACTCTCCCCCTCCCCGCAAAGGTCCCCGAGGCCGTGTGCCTGCCCGGCCTGACGTACCACGAGGCCTGGGAGCTGTCCTACTTTGGGGCCAACGTGCTGCACCCCCGCACCACCCTGCCCGCCATGAAGTACGACATCCCCATCACGTGAGTGTTTGCTGCATGGCAAAATGTGATGCGCCATGCTTCAGCGGTGGTGTTCTGGCAGTGAAGCAGGCACTCCTGCAGCCCGTTCTGCCAAGATGCTGCCTCCAACCCCTTGTCTCCCCCCCTCTCCTCTCCTCCCCCCTCAACACAGCATCAAGAACTACTTCAACCTCAGCGCCCCCGGTGAGCCAAATCAAGAGGGGCCGCGCCCCGGGCTAGAATCACACAGCCGCCGTGCCGTTCGCGCGCGCCTGCCCTTTTTGTTCTCGCCCCCCACCCCCCCCCCCCCCCCGCCACCACCCCCACCACACGCCAACCCGCTCTACCCCCCCCCCCAAAATATCCTCCTCGCCCCTCCTTCCCCCCGCCCCAGGCACGATCGTGGAGAGTCTGGCGCGCGACCGCGCCCGCACCAAGGTCAAGGGCGACATCGAGCCCAGCGTCAAGGGCTTTGCCACCATCGACAACGTGTCGCTCATCAACATCGAGGGCACCGGCATGGTCGGCGTGCCCGGTGAGGACGGCCAAAATGGGTTTTGCGTAACACCCAATCTCTGTGTTCTGTGTGGAGTGCCTTTGCGATGGAGTGCCAGCGCCAGGCGCGACAGCTACGAGGCGACCTCCTTGCCCTGCCTTCACGCGCCCCAACCGCCCTCCTTTCCTTGCCGTCCCGCCCCAACCCCCACCCTAGGTATTGCGAGCGCGGTGTTCAGCACCGTGCGCGACGCCGGCGTCAACGTCATCATGATCTCGCAGGCAAGGCGTATTCGCGCTCTGACGAGGGGGGGGGGGCAAACGTGGGCGAGTGGCTCAGCCCGCACCTGCTGGGCCCGCAAGTCCCGCCTTCTTTTCCGTTCGAGGCCCCATCTGCTGACTGCAGCTGACTCCCCCCTCCCAAACCATGGGACGTTCAACGTTGGGCCGCAGGCGTCGTCCGAGCACTCCATCTGCTTCGCCGTCAAGTCGGCCGAGGCGCCCACCGCCGGTGCGTGGGGCCGCTCATGCCTCGCACCCGGCCCCGGCGCCGCGCCTGGGCTAACGCATGCGCTGGTGTGGTATGCGCTGCTGCCCGATGCCAGCTCTGCGCCCCTGCGGCCCCGCCGCGCGCCACGCCTGCCACGCCGGCCTCGGCCTTCCCCCCTTTAACCGCCCCCCTCCCCCCTTCCTGACCCCCCCCCCCAGTGCGCGTGCTGGAGAAGCGCTTCGCCGACGCCATCGCCGCGGGCCGCGTCAGCGGCGTAGAGTGCATCGAGCGCTGCTGCGTGGTGCGTGGCGCTCGGGGCCCGGTTTAGAGGGGGCCCAGGCCCGCATGACCGGCACGTTGCGGGCCCTTCCAGCAGCGCCGCTCGGCTGGCATCTCCCGCCCTCACCCTCACCACGCCCCTTTCCCCCACCCCCTTGGCCCCCGGGAAAACCTCACCCCACAGCTCGCCGCGGTGGGCCAGGGTATGGTGGCGCGCAAGGGCGCGGCGGCGACCATGTTCTCCGCCCTGGCCAAGGCCAACATCAACATCAAGGCCATCGCGCAGGTTCGCCCCCGTCTGCCCTCTCACGCGCCTGTGCTTGCGTGTGCCTGCTGTGCGCCTTGTGTGCGCCGCGCTCGGCTGGTCGGCTGCAAACCTGACAGGGTGCGTGCTTGGCCACGCCTTTTCCAACAGTCACCAAACCCTCAAACCCCCTCCCCTCACTTTTCGCCCCCCTCCCCTTCCCCCCATTTATTAATTCAAAAGGGCTCCAGCGAGTACAACATCACGGTGCTGGTGGACCAGGCGGACAGCGAGCGCGCGCTGAGGGCGGTGCACAGGTGGGCCTGGCGCGACTAAATTGTCACGGCTGCGGGAGCGGGTTGGGAGGGCCAGCGAGGCCGCCTCTCGGCCTCGCCTTGCCGCAGCCCTCTCCACGCCCCCACGGCGCCCCTCCTGTACTACCCTGCCCTGCACCCCTAACCCCCAACCCAACCCCTCCAACCCCACCCCCCAACCCCCCACTGCCCTGCCCCGCGCCTCACCCCCCCCTCGCCTCCCCCCACCCCCACCCCCCAGCCGCTTCTACCTGAGCGACGTGCCCATCGCGGTGGGCATCGTGGGGCCGGGCCTCATCGGCGGCACCCTCATCGACCAGATCCGGGACCAGGTGGGCCGCCGGTGGGGGCCAAGGGCGGGCGGTGGGAAGGCGGAGTACGGCGGACGGGACCAAGACGCCTCCTGCAGGGCCGCCTGTGCCTTTGGCGCCCACATTCCAGGACAACCAGCCCCCACTCCCTCTGTGCCCGACTGCTTTCTGCGCGGCCGCGAGTGCTCAACCCCCTCGCCCCCGTCGTGCCCCCTCACCTCCCCCTGAATGAGCACTCAACCTCCCGCCCCCCCTTTCCCCCTGCCTCTCCCGCAGGCCCAGAAGCTGCGGGAGGAGTTTAGCATCGACATCCGGGTGCTGGGCATCACCGGCGCGTCCACCATGCTGCTGTCCGAGAGCGGCGTCGACCTCGACAGCTGGCGGGAGCAGCTCAAGGCCGACGGGCAGCCGGCCGACCTGCGCAAGTTTGGGGACGCGCTGGCCAGCAGCTACATCCCCAACAGGTGGGGGCGCGCACGAAGGCCGCGCCCGCGCCTGGCTTTGCTTGCGCGAGCGGGTGCACTCACCCGCTTGCTGGTGCTCAGCACTTGTTTCGCGCCCGACCCTCACGCCCCCTGCCCAGGCCCGCACCCTCCATCAACCCTTCCCCCGCGCACACACACACACACACACACACACACACACACACACACACACACACACACACACACACACACACACACACACACACACATGCACCCGCGCGCCGCAGGGCCATCATCGACTGCACCGCCAGCGACGGGCCGCCCAGCCTCTACCTGGACTGGATGAAGCAGGCGCGCCTCGGGACCATGAATGGGCGCGCCCCGGCCCGAAATGGGGCGGCTCACTGGGGCCGGCGCAGTCTAGTTGCTGCGTCAGCCTTACCCTCACACTGTTGGGCATCGCCGCCAACGTGTCAAGCGACCGCGCATGCAGCCATGCCCTCTGCCCTGAACACGCACACGCGCGCTTGCCCCATCCTCCTCGAATCGCACACACGCACGACCTACCCTCCCCGCCACCTCACCCCAACCCCTCCATGCCAACCCCTCGACCTCCCTCAAACCCATCGCAGGGCCTCCACATCATCACGCCCAACAAGAAGCTGGGCAGCGGGCCCCTCACTCAGTACCAGGCCGTGCGCAAGATGCAGCGCGAGTCCTACATCCACTTCTTCTACGAGGTGCGGGGCAGTGTGTGTATGGGAAGCGTGGGCAGGGCTGGGTGGGGCGGTGCACCTAACTCCGACCCCCGAGTCCCTTCAATCCGGCCATTCTTGCCCTGCAGGCGCATGGATCAGCCGAGCGGCCCGCGCTTGTGCACCTAGCTTTGGACTTTCACCTCAACGCCACCCGCGAGCCCCGCAACCCCCGGCTCCCCCCCCCCCCCAAACATGCATGCCCCCTTCTGCAGGGCACGGTGGGCGCGGGCCTGCCGGTGCTGTCCACCCTCAAGCACCTGGTGGAGACGGGCGACCGCGTCCTCAAGATCGAGGGCATCTTCAGCGGCACGCTTTCCTACATATTCAACACCTTTGGCGACGGCCGGTGCGCTGGGGGTGGGGGGCTTGTGTGTGTGGGTGTGTTTGCGCGCGAGGGGGGGGGGCAGCGCCGCCTTCGTTTAAGCAGGGGAGCGGGCGCGCGGGCAGCGGCGCTGCCGGGTGCACGAGGCGGCTTGTGGCGCAATGGCAGGCCGCCGCGCTCGCTCGAGGCGGGGTCTGGTGTTGAAAGCGCTCGTCTGAAGGGGCACGCGCCGCCCCTGTCCCCTTCTTAACACCAAACCCCCCTCCCCCACCCCCCCTCCCGGTGCGCAGCGCGTTCAGCGAGATCGTTGCGGACGCAAAGGCCAAGGGCTACACCGAGCCCGACCCCCGGGACGACCTCAACGGGACCGACGTCGCGCGCAAGGTGGGGGGAGCAAGGGAGTTTTCTTTGGGGGGGAGACACGAACGCAGGGGCTGGGCCTGAGGGTTGAGGTGGGGACCGGGGGCAGGCAGGGGGGACCGGCCTCGACGGGACCGACGTCGCGCAAGGCAGGGGGGCCGGGGGGAGGGTTGAGGCGGGGGTGAGGGCGGGGTTGACATGAGGGCTGAGTTGGGTGGGGCGGCCTCGCCCCGCGCGTGCACGCTTCAGCCCCTGCACCGCTGGCGCGGTGCCACGCTGATCGAGCCGGCCCCGGCGCGCCCCGCCCCCTCCCCTGCCCTCCTCCCCCCAGGTGGCTATCCTGGCGCGCGAGTGCGGCCTCGAGGTGGAGCTCAGGGACATCCCTGTGGAGTCCCTGGTGAGCGCCCGGACGGGGGGGGGGAGCGCCGGTGGGGCAGGCGGACGACGGGCCGGCAAGCTGTTGTGGAAGACATGCGCGGTGGGCGCCTCTGCCCTTCGCGCAGCCGCCACTCTCTGCTGGCGCCCGACCCTTGTCCCCCCACGCCCCGCCCCCCTCCCTCCCCTCTCGGCCCCCTTCCCGCAGGTCCCCGCGCCCCTCCGCGAGGTGCCCTCGGCGGACTACATGTCCCGCCTCCCGGACTTCGACGCCGACATGGCCGCGCGCTTGAAAGAGGCCGAGGCCAGCGGGGAGGTGCTCCGCTACGTCGGCGTCGTCGACCTGGCCGCCCGCAAGGGCAGCGTCGAGCTGCGGCGCTACCCGGCGAGCCACCCGTTCGCGCAGCTGCAGGGCAGCGACAACATCCTCGCGTTCACCACGGCCAGGCGAGCGAGCGGGCCGGCGCGCGCCGCTTTCGTGGGGCTTGGGCTCGCGGTTGCCCGCCGCGCCGCGGCCTGGGTTTGCGCGCGTGCTGCTGCTGGGCCTCCAGGCGCCCGCCCTTTGCGACCCGGACCCTGCGTTTCCGCTCGCCCCTCCGCCTTCCCTCACACCGCCGCCCCTGCCTCGCCCCCGACCCCCTGCCCGCAGGTACCAGAAGCAGCCGCTCATCATCCGCGGGCCCGGCGCCGGCGCTGAGGTCACCGCCGGCGGCATATTCTCCGACCTGCTGCGCCTCGCAGCCTACCTGGGCGCGCCCAGCTAAGCGGGGGCGCCCCCACCTCAACCCCACGCGCCGGGGCGGCCCCCTGGCCCGGCCCTGGCCCAGGGCTCTGGCTGCCCGCCCGCCGCGCAGGGACGGCCGATGCTGACAGCTGCGGTCCCCGTTGTCGGTCCCGGTCGCCCCTCTCTTCCCTTCCTGCGTGCCTGCATTGCGGCCGCGCGCCGTGTTGCGGCCGGGTGCAAAGCAGGCCCTGTGGCGAACCAAACACATTCACCCAACCGAGTGCGCGCCCTCTTCTACCCGTGGGTGCGGCCTGCCGCCTCACCACTGCCCTCTTGGCTAACTGCCACCACAACCAATACACAAGCGCGCACGTGTATAAGCAGCTATTCTGTGCAGGCAACTGTGCACGTGAGACAGGCTTTACACCTACAGGTTTCCATATGGTGGCAAAAGGGATTGGGTTGGGTTGCTGGAGGAGCAAGGCACGTGCACATGCACAACTGGCATGAGAGGGGAGCGGCGAAGAGCGGCTAAACAGGAGGGCGAAAGAGTGCAACAGGCGGCTGGGGCGGAAGGGCATCTCAGTTCATTCGCGGCAAGCCTCCTCATTCAAGGAAGGGGGCAAAAGGGTGAGGGAGCGAGCGGTCACCACCAAAGCAGGCGGGGGCCTCTTGTCATAAGCTGCAAACGATGCGCGGTCTAAGCTCTAAAAAGGGTCCTCCAGCTCCTCCTCTGCCTGGCCAGCACGCTCTTGCAGGAGGTCGGTCAGCGCTTGGAATGTCACTGCGGTGACGGGGTGGTCAGGCCCCAGCGCCGCCTCCCTGATGGCCAGGGCCTGCCGAAAGAGCGACTCGGCCCCCTCCAGATCGCCGTTACCCTGCAGCAGAACGGCGAGCGTGTGCATCGTGACCGCAGAGCTGGGGTGATCGGGCCCCAGCGCCGCCTCCTCAATGGCCAGCACGCGCCGGTAGAGGGTCTCAGCTTCATCCAGGTCGCCGCGCTCTTGCAGCAGCACGGCCAGCTCGTGCAACGTGGGTGCAGACCTGCGGTGGTTGGGCCCCAGCGCCGCCTCCTCGATGGCGATCGCGCGCCGAAAGAGGGGCTCGGCCGCCGCCGGGTCGCCTTGCGCGCGCAGCAGCACGGCCAGCCCGTGCAGGCTGGCCGCAACGTCGGGGTGGTCGGGCCCCAGGGCCGCCTCCCGGGCGGCGAGCGCGCCCCAGTAGAGGGGCTCGGCTGCCGCCAGGTCGCCGCGCTCATGCAGCAGCTTTGCTAGCTGGTTGAGCGAGGCCCCAGTGGTCGGGTGTTCAGGCCCCAGCTCTGCCTCCTCGATGGCCAGCGCGCGCCGGTAGAGGGGCTCGGCGGCCGCCGCGTCGCCGCGATCATGCAGCAGCACCGCGAGCGAGTGCAGCGTGGTTGCGATGTTGGGGTGGTCATGCCTCAGCGCGGCCTCGGTGATGGCGAGCGCACGCCGATAGCAGGACTCGGCTTCGTCCAGGTCGTCGCGCTGCTGCAGCAGCCTCGCCAACTCGTGCAGCGTGGTTGCAGTCTTGGGGTGGTCGGGCCCCAGCGCCGCCTCTCTGATGGTGAGGGCGCGCCGGTAGAGAGCCTCGGCTTCACCCAGGTCACCGCGCTCGTGAAGCAGATGCGCCAGCGCGTGCACCGTGGCCGCAGTGCTGGCGTGGCCGGGCCCCAGCGCGGCTTCCTCGATGGCAAGCGCGCGCCGGAAGAGGGGCTCGGCCGCCGCCAAGTCGCCGCGGTCTTGCAGCACCCCGGCAAGCGTGTACAGCGTGCCTGCGGTGTCGGGGTGGTCGGGCCCCCGCACAGCTTCCCTGATGGCCAGCGCGCGCCCGCAGAAGGCCTCGGCCGCCGACAGGTCGCCCCGTGCATGAAGCAGTATGGCCAACCCATGCAGCGTTGTGGCAGTGTCGGGGTGGTCGGGCCCCAGCGCTGCCTCCCTGATGGCCAGCGCCCGCCGGCAGAAGGCCTCGGCCGCTGACAGGTCGCCCCGCTCTTGTAGCAGGCCGGCAAGCGTGTCCAGAGTGGTTGCAGTGTTGAGGTGGTCGGTGCCCAGCTCCGTGATGGCGAGTGCACGGCGGTATAGGGCCTCGGCCGCCACCAGGTCGCGCCGCGCGTAGACCAGCGTGGCAAGGGTGTGCAGCATGGGGGCAGAGGCCGGGTTGTCAGGCCCCGTTGCCGCCTCCTCAATGGCGAGAACACGCCGGTAGAGGGGCTCGGCCGCCGCCAGGTCCCCGCGCTCGTGCAGCAGCGTGGCAAGCGAGTGTAGCGTGACCTTAGTGTTGGGGTGGTCAGGCCCGAACGCTGCCTCCTCGATGGCAACAACACGCCGGTAAAGGGGCTCGGCCGCATCCGGGTCCCCGCGCTCGTGCAGCAGCGTGGCGAGCGAGTGTAGCGTGAGCGCAGTTTGGGGGTGGTCAGGCCCGAGCGCCGCCTCCTCGATGGCCAGGGCACGCTGGTAGAGGAGCTCGGCCGACTCCAGGTCGTCGCGCGCCTGCAGTATCCGTGCCAGCGAGTAGAGCGTCGATGCACATGAGGGGTGGTCCGGCCCCAGCGCCGCCTCCCTGATGGCCAGCGCGCGGATAAACAAGGACTCGGCCGTTGCCACGTCGCCGCCGTCTTGCAGCACCCTTGCGAGCGCGTGAACCGTGGCCCCTGTGTGGGGGTGGTCAAGCCCCAGCGCCGCCTCCTCGATGGCTAACGCACGCCGGTAGAGGGGCTCGGCTGCCGCGGGGTCACCACGCTCATGCATGAGCTTTGCCAGCCAGTGCAAGCTGGCCGCAGTGCACGGGTGGTCAGGCCCAAGTGCTGCCTCATGAATGGCGAGCACGCGTTGGATGAGGGCCTCGGCGGCCGCCGCGTCGCCTTGCTCATGTGACAGAATGGCAAGCGATTGCAGCGTGGATGCGATGTAGCGGTGGTCAGGCCCCAATGCCGCTTCCTTGATGGCGAGGGCGCGTCGGTAGAGGCCCTCGGCACCCGCCAGGTCGCCTTGCGCCTTCAGTAGAGCGGCCATGCTGTCCAGGGCGGGGGCAGTGTCGGGGTGGTCAGGCCCCAGCCCCGCCTCCTTGATGGCGAGCGCGCGCCGGCAGAGGGGCTCGGCCGCCCCTATGTCGCCGCGCGCCCGCAGCAGGTCTGCCAGCATTTGCAGCGTGACCGCCGTGACGGGGTGATCAGGCCCATACGTTGCCTCCTCGATGGCAAGCGCGCGCCGGTAGAGGGGCTCGGCCGCGTCCGCGTCGCCGCGCTCTTCAACGAGTGTGCCAAGAGTGAACAGCATGTTCCCAATGTCGGGGTGGTCAGGCCCCAGCGCTTCCTCCTTGATGGCAAGCGCGCGCCTATAGAGAGGCTCGGCCGCCGCAGGATCGCTGCGCTCTTGCAGCAGGCTCGCCAGCGCTTCCAGGGTTTCCGCAGTGTCGGGGTGGTCAGGCCCCAATGTTGCGTCCTTAATGGCGAGCACGCGTTGGTAGAGGGCCTCGGCCGCCGTCGCGTCACCGCGCATGTGCAGCAAGACGGCCAGCGCGTTCAGCGTGGCCGCGGTGTCCAAGTTGTCAGGCCCCGGCCCCGCATCCTTGATGGCCAGCGTGCGCCGGTAGAGGGGCTCGGCCGCCGCCAGGTCGCCGCGGTCGTGCAGCAGCACGGCCAGCTCGTGCAGCGTGGCCGCGACGTCGACGTGGTCAGGCCCCAGATCCGCCTCCTGAATGGCCAGCGCGCGCTGGTAGAGGGGCCCGGCAGATGCATCCATGCCCCTGCGCCTGAGCTCCCAAGCCAAGACGGAGAGGTGGCGCGCTTGGCCCTCTTGCGGCGACGGCGTGCGCTTGTCCAACAGCCGCAGCATCTCGCCAAGGTTTGTGGCCTCTGTGCAATGCAAGGTGAGGCAAGGGTTGGGGGGTTGAGAAGGTTTGGGGAAGGGGAAGCAGTTAAACGGTGCTCGCACACGTGCACGCGCGCGCACGCATGCAACCGCGCGCACGCACGCACGAATGCACGCACGCACGAGTGCACGCACACAGAAGCCGTCAGTGCAACTAAACCCTCTCAACACCCACCTGCGTGCGCCAGGGCGTTGGACAGCTGCTGCTCCTGCTGGCTGCTGCTACTGCCGCAGGCGCGCTCCCGGAGCTCCGCCAGCCGGGGGCCCAGCTGCAGCATGTGCTCCACAAAGGCACCCTCCACTAAAGCTGCTGCAGCGCCGCCGTGCCAGTCCTGCAGCAGCGCAGCCGCAGCCTCCCGGTGCAGGCGGTGCATGGCGATGCGCCCATCAATGCCTGAAGGGGAGCGGGGGCGGTGGCAAATTTGCAGGCTGGGGTTTGTGCCTTGGTGGAGCTATGAGCGTTTGCGGGCGCCCAAGCCGATGCCACGCGTGGCACAGCAGAAAAGCAAGCTCAAGACGGGACCCCTGCTGCGGCTCAAGCCCACCATACGACCGCGGCGCGCCGGGCCCGCCCACCTGTCTGGCCGCTGGCGTCCTGCAGCACCGAAAGGTCCCTTAGCAGCTGCAGCAGCCCTTCGGTGTCGGCCGACGCTGCTGCCGCAACCTCAGCGTTCCCAGCGGCAGCCATGACGGCGTTGGCGCCCTCGGCGTCAAAGCTGCCCCGGAAGCCCGAAAGCGCCAGCGTGGCCAGCCCTTCCCTGGGGCCGCCCAGGGCTTTGAACAGCAGCGCACGCCACCACTCTTGCAGGCGCTCCGCTCTGTATGTGGGGGTGTTGAGCGCTGTCCGCGCAGCGTCCGCGCCCCCGGTTGCAGCCTCGACGGCCGATCCCACGCGCTGCACATCCTGCAACGGCAGCCGGGTGCAGAAGCGCCGGGCAACAGTGGAAGGGTGCAGCAGATGGGGAGACACACGGCTTGAGGGTCAGAGCGTTGGTGCAGAAGAGACATGAGCAACCAGCAAGCGCGGGACAGCTGCAGAGGCCATGCAAATTTTGCACATGGGGCGCCACCAAGGATCACATTTGGAACACGTGCTTCAGCCAACGATGTCCCACAACATGCATGCGAAAGCAGAAATGCAGACCCAGCCATGTGCCCGCACTGCTGACCTCCAGGGTGGCGAGCTTCCGCCCAAGCGCGCCGCCAATTAGCTCCAGCTCCAGGGCGTTGGCGCCACAGGCGTCCACGACCTCCTGCCCATCGGCCTGCTGCAGGCAGCCAGGGCACAGCGCCTCCAGCAGCGCGAGCGCGTCGGTTGTGGGCAGAGGGCCGACGTCGACCGCGGTGCAGCTCGCGGCGCCGTGCAGGGCGAACGGGGCGCGCAACGCGACGATGACGTGCAGGCCGGGCGCCTCGGCAAGCAGCTGCTCCAGCAGGCCCTGGAGCTGCACCTGTTTGTTAGAGTGGAGGCCCGGGGAATGGTGGGGGTCGTGCGAGTGCGGGGCATGAGTTGGTTTGGGCGGGTGGCTTTGACCAACTGTGTTGCAGGGCAAGTTCAAGCTGCGCTGGCTGACCCTCTAACTTCCCATGACCTTGCAGGCCTGCAACGTCATGGGAAGTTCATGCATGCCTAGGCATGCATAAAACGGGCTCACGTCTGCGCCTTCTCCGTAGCTGGTGCAGAGCTCATCGGCATTGTCTAACACCAGCAGCGCAGAGCCAGGGCTGTCCTCTGTTGCCGGGACAGGCAGGCGCCGCAGCCACTGGTGCACGCCCAGCCATGTCGTGTCGCCTGCGGAGGCGCCACTCCCCTGCTGGATGTGTGGGGGGAGCAGGTGTTGTCAATGCTTGGGCCACGTGGGCAAGGCAGCATAATTCGTGTGGCCCCCGCGCAAGGATGGAGTTCACGCTTGATTGCAGCCAAACACGCTGCAGCGCACCACAACCATGGGCCTTGGAAGGGCAGACATGCACGCGTGCCCGCACACGCACCGCAAACAGGCTGGCCAGTCATGGAAAAGGCACGTGGTTGAGTCAACCTGACGTGGCCGCTGCCCTGGGGCTCACCGAATTCAGCTCCAGCGCGGGCATGACCTGTCGGGCCAGCGCCTCTTTGAGGTCACCCGTGAGGCCTGCGCAACGCAGCCATGTGTGTGGGGCGGTTGGGTTATTGGCAATGGGAGAGAGGCTGAGGGTGGTCTGCAAGTGAACGCGGAGAAATGAAGCAAGCCGCCCTTGCCTCAAGGCTTGCCTTTGGCCCTGGTTTGCTCGCTTTGCATGCAGTCGTCACCAGAACTGTCAAGACCCCACATCACCTGCCATGTCGACCTCGAGCGCGCCGCTCTGGTACGCCCCCTGGTCGCACGCCGCGGCGCCCACAGCGCGCGCCAGCGACGTCTTGCCATCGCCGGGGCCGCCGACCAGCAGCACGCAGCGGTGCGTGCGCAGGGCCTCGGTTATGGCAAGGCGCTCCACCACGCGCCCGACCAGGGCCCTGTTGGGGCGAAGCTGCTGCAGCGGCGGCCCCGTCCCCTCGGCCTGGCTGAAGCCAGACGGGGCGTGGCCGAGCTCGGGGGCCTGCAAGCCGCGGGTTTGAGTGGCCCAAATCACGTGTCAGTGCGTCATGATTGTCCAAGCACGCGTTCGGTCCTGAGGCAGCACACACAGGGCAGATGGCTGGCCATCAATGTCAGCCACGGCATAACCTCTTAGGTTGCCCCGCCCATGCGTTGCGTTCACAGCCGGCCAGGCTGGCCTCACCCCTGACGTAATGGCAGGAAGCAAGACCGCGTGCAAGTGGTCCCGCAGCCTGGTCAACGAGGCCTCTGCGTTTGCCAGCGCCGCCGTGTTGACGTGCACCGCCAGAAGCCTGCTGCGGAGTGCAACAAGGGGGTGGTGTGACTGCAAAGCCAAGCATGGCCACTCTGCCCTGGGCAGGGGCCTCTTTGCTGATGGAGGGGCGAGGGGCCGGCTCAGACGGACCTCCCTCCAACACGAGCCCAATACCCACACAGCACAACCGCCCCAATGCTCACGCTTTGGCGGCGCTCCTCTCCTGCAGGCAGCCGGCCGCGGCTGCCAAGACCTGCTCCAGCCAGCGCCGGCAGCGCTCCTCGCCGGTGTGTCCCCGGACGCGGGCCCAGGCGTCGTTAAGGTCCCACAAAAGGTCGCGGCAGGCCTGGAGCATGGCGTGGACCTCGACCGGCAGCCTGGGGAACGCCGCCCACTGCGTGGCGGCGTAGCCCAGGAGCTTGAAGGCCGGGCCCACGTAGCCGGCCGCCGCCCCGACCTTTATCAACCCCTGCGCGGCGGCGCTGCTGATGTCCAGAGACCCGTCCTGGCCGACAAACGCGCCGTCGCGCACCTGCGCGGCCGGGTGGCGCCGAGCACAGCAGGAATCGGCCAAGGTTGGGAGGGGTGCGCTCACGCATGGCCACAGGCCCGGGCGCGGCCCTTGACCTGAAACCCAAGAATGCCTCGGCACCCACCCACGCAAGAACGCGAGCGCGCGCTCACCCCCTCGACAGCAGCATTGAAGTCCGAGCCGAGGCCGGCAAACGCCTCTACAGGTAGGGCGGGCCCACACGTGACGAGCACCAGCCCATTGCTGTCGCAAGTGCCCTGCCTGCTCAAGCAGCTGATGACCTGCAGGCGTGCACGCATTGGATGTAATGCAGAAGACCAACCGTCAACAGGGAGCGGGCTTTGACCGTCAAATTAACCAAACCCAGGAAATCGACTATCCAGCAGCATTCTCAAATCCCTCAGGACAGCGGGCCGCCTGCGGCCATGCACGCCCACCTCGTCAAGGGCGTCAAACAGCTGCTGGGAGATGGGCCGGTCGTCAGCCGGGTCGATGGGGCGGCGCAGCTCACCCAGCAGGCGCGCCGCCGCCGTTATGGCAGGGCTCGGGCCCTGCTGTGTGACGGGGACCACTCTCCGCCGCGGCCGGGCCGCCTGGGGCACAGGGGCCGGCGCCGCCTGCGTGCCGCTGCCGCCGTTGGCGCGCGGCCAGCACCACAGCCCCTGCAGCAGGCCCATGGCCCGCGCCGGGCGGTGCTGCCGTTGGTTCAGCCGCCTCGCGGCGGCGCTGTTTGCAGTGTCGCGATGCCCTTCCTGCTCGCGTGGCCAAACGTGCAGGCAGCTGGAGCTGGTTGACCACCAAAGCCATGCGCAAGTCGAGAGAGGGCAACACACGACCAAACGGAGCGCGGCCCATCGGCCCGCGAGGCCTGCGGCGCCATGCGCGCTGCAGCACCGGCCAGCCATCGAGCGGCGCTCGCCCTGCCCCCACAAGCTGCATGGCCTGCGGCCGGCCCCGCCAGGCCTCCAGAGGTCTCCTCACGTCGCTATCTCACCCGGCTTTGGCGCTGTACAGTGGGCTTCCAGGAACAAGTTCCGGGAGGTCGGCCCAAAGAGCTCGGCTTCAGCGGTGACTGAACTGGAACGTGACAAAAACAACGTCTGAGGCGGTTGCGGGCCATACCTGGCAGGAGCCGCAGACCCTGGCCGGCGGCTGATGTCAGCCGCACCGGGGACGGCCGCGCCCAGGCGCCGCGCAGCCGCGGGCGATGGGCCGTGGTGCTCCACACCGCTGCTGCAAGCGAAGCTCCCGCTTGATGCCTGGCACAGCAGCCACCAGATCCTGAGCTGTTGGGACAGCAGGCTGAGCGTGGCGAGAGGGCGATGGTTTGGAGGGGTGGCCATCCATCCCTGCCCTACAGTCGGCAGGCGACTACGGCCTTGATAGGATTTTTTGTCCCTGGTGCACGCCTACACGTGGAGGGGAAGGCAAGCTCACGAGTCACAGTGATTGGGCCTGAAATTGGAGGGGCCCAGGACCAGGCGCATCGCAAATGCTTTGTTCTCTCAGGCGAGTACCCCGTACCCTACCTCTGCTGGGCGCCAACCCCTGCTGGCTGCCAGGCCGCGCCTGCTCCTCCTCACCCGTCCCCCAAGCTGCCCACAAACGTTCTCGTACCCTTTGACAACGAGGCCCCCTCTGGCGGCGAGCACATGGCGCGGCCCCCCAGCTGCGACGCCGGCCCCGCTGCGGCGTGCATGCAAAGACGTCGAGCGAGGCCGGCACCAAGGGGAGCAGCCACCCGTCATCCACAGGCTGCCCGCAGCGCAAGGAGGGAGGAACAGGGCCGCAGGCACGGAAGCCGCTGGGACCAGCAACGGGGCCCGCAGCCGCTGGCGCCAGCGGCCTGCAAGGCGGCGGCTTGATGGCGCCGGCGGCGGGCGAAGGGGCGGCTGGGTAACGGCGCCCTCCCTGCCTGCGTCAACGGCCCGCGCGCGCAGTGGTTGGTGCCCTGCTCGCTGCCCTCCGACCCGCTGCACAGCAGGCCCGACACTCCCGCAATTCGCGCTGACTGCCGCCGTTTGTGCCCTGCCCGCGCCCATCTTGAAGCATGCCACGCCCCACATGCTTGGGCCTCTCTGCTCCCAGCTGAGTAAGCACTTGCATGGCTTTCCGTTACCGAATCCGCAAAATGGATGTGTGGTACAGGGGTGCGGCAGGAAGCAGCTGCGGGGGGGTGCGGGGCTGCTCGTGGGAGCCGCGCTACAAGGGGGGGCGCGGCGCGCGCGGGCGGGGCACGCCGCCGGCTGGCGCCCAAGTGGAGCCTGGCCGGCGGTGCCCTCGCCCGTGGCGCTGCTGAGGTTTCGAAACGAGGCAAAAGATTGTACAGACCGAGCTGGCAGACACTCTTTTTGTGGTTTTTTTGTGGGTAGGGGCGCGCCGCGCGTGGGGGCGCAGTTGCTGATTGGCGTTCGCACGGCTCGGCGGCCATAAGCGATGGCCGGGGCGCCGCGTGCGTGCGGGAGTGGCGGGGGCAACAGGCTTGGACTGACGGTTGGTTGTCCTTCCAAACTTTGGGGGGTGAGAGTGGTTTTG
>VIYE01000095.1:0-12097 GCA_008037345.1 Messastrum gracile | reverse complement strand
GCCCTCCCCGGAACCCTCGCCCTCCCCTTCCCCGTCCTGCCGCGCCCGCACGCCGCCGGCGGCGGCGCCGCCGCCCGCCGGACCCAGCAGCTGCCGGCTCCGGCGGAAGGTGGGCAGGTCTTGCCGCCCGCCCCCTGAGCTTCCGCCGCTGCCGGCCGGCCAGGCAGCATCTAACGAAGCAAGCCGCAGCGGCACCATCGGCACAGGCGGCACCGAGGCGTATGTGGCTCCGGTGCCGTTGACGGCCGCGATGGCGTTTGCGGTCGCGTTTGCGGTCGCGTTTGCGGTTGCGCTGGCTGTGGCGTTGGCAGTGGCGTTTGCTGCTGTGACAGTGGTGTTGGCGGCTGCCGCGGTGGCGTTGGCCGCCGCGGTGGTGTTGGCGCGCGCGGTGGCGTTGGCCGCAGCCGTGCCATTGGCCGCCGCCGTGGCGTTGCGCGTGGCGGTGGCGTTGCGCGCGGCGGTGGCATTGGCGGCTGCGCTGGCACCGACGCCCACGCCCAGCGCCGCGGCCTTTGGCTGGGAGGGGGCCAGCTGGCAGACGTCACCTGGCAGGGAAGGGGGCGAATGGGGTCGTCGGGAGAGCATGATTTTGGGGCAGGGTGACAGTGGACGAGGACGGGCGGGCTGCCATGGGGCAGGGGTAGCGTTTGCCCACGCACACGCATATTCCCACGCGTGCACGTGGTGCCTGCATGCGCACACGCCCGCCCCCGTCCCCCAAAAGCCCCCGAAACAAGCCCCGCAGGCCCCGACCGCCCACCTGCGCAGAAGTTGCTGGGCTCGTTCATGTCTATCCAGATGCCATCAAACGGCAGCTGCTTGTACATCAGCCCCAGCCGCTCGGCCCACCACTTGTGGGTGTCTGGGTGCAGAAAGTCTGGCCAGTGGGAGGCGCCCGGCCATACCTGCGTTGCAGAAGGGGGGGAGGGGGGCGTGGCGGCTTGTTGGGGCCCGTCATGGGAGGGGTGGGGCCGGGGCCGCGGGCCGGGAGGGCAGCGGCAGTGATTGGGAAGACGGGGAGCGAGCCGGAAGCGCGGAACCAAACCCGGGCCTTGCCCATAGCAGCGGCGCGCGTTCGGGTGGGACCCAAACTTTGCACCGCCCAAACCCTCGGCCGCCCCACGTACCTGCCCCATGTAGGGCCGGCCGTCGACGCCCTTCATGAAAATATCCGCCTTGATTCCGGTGTCGTAACCCGAGTAACCAGGGTCCACCTTAATGCCGGCATCGATGATGGGCACCCTGGGGGATGGGGTGGGGGGGTGGGGGGTTGGGAGGGGAGGGTTTGGGGGTTGAGAGGTTTGAAGCAGGCGATGTTAGATGGGGACCATGGGTGGCCAAAAGAAGGGGCGAGGGCCCCCGATCGAGTCCAGCTTGGTGCCGGCGTCGATGATGGGCACCCTGGATTGTAAACTATGGAGTTGAGGGGTGCTCTGTTTGGGGCCGGCGCAGACCGCGCGCATCTTCGCCAACATGCGGCCCGCTTTCGCCCCAAGACCCCCTCTTGGGCAAGAGGGGCGCACCAGTGCTGGCCGGCGGCGTGGAGCGTGTTTATGAACGCGGCCAGGTCCTCCTGCTTGTAGTTGACGGGGTCTGGCACAAAGTTGCGGTAGCCGTACATCCTGCGATGGTCGCATAGTGAGGCCGGGGATATCTTTGGGGGGAAGCGAGCTTTGGGTAGCCGTATCCCGAGGCAAGCCACGCCGCTCATCCGGGCCGCTCCCGTGGGTCCGGTTGGGCTTAGTTGCTCCGGTCGGGCGGGCTCACCAGTCAATGTCTGACCAGATCGCATCCAGCGGCAGCCCCGCGGCGGCGTAGCCAGCAACTACCGATTTGAGCTCGCTCACATTCCGGTAGCTGCGGGGAAGGTGGCAGGAAGGTGGCGGGAAGGTGGCGGGAAGGTGGCGGGAAGGTGGCGGGAAGGTGGCGGGAAGGTGGCGGGAAGGTGGCGGGAAGGTCAGGGCGAGCGGGTCGCAAGGGCGAAAGGGCGAGGGCGTCCGCACGTGCCCCGACCCTGCCCATGCTGTGTCTTACCCCCGCCTCCACCCCATCCCCCCTTTCCCCTTCCCCGCCCGCTCACCCCCAGCGGCACTGGTGGAAGCCGAGCGCCCAGTAAGGCGGCATGGCGGGGCGCCCCACCACCTGCTGGTGCTGCCTCAGCACCTGGATTCGCAATGAGGGTTTTGAGGGGGGGTGCGGCGTTGTGGGGTTGAGGGTAAAGAGCCCACCAAGTGCTGCCAACCAGGGCCCGCTTCGGCAGCCCGCCAGCAGGTGCCCCCGCGCCCGCGGCCCACCTGCTCTGGCGTGGGGCCGGCGAACACGTAAATGTCGATGAGGCCCCCGATGACCCTGTGAGCGGGGATCAGGGGTTTTGGGGTTTGGGTTGCAATGTAATGCGAGGTTGACGGAAGGGCAAGGCTAAGAAACCCCAACGGCCTGAGTGTGGCGCGCGGCTGTGGGCCGGTTGCTACAATGCTGAACATGCCCATGCGCATGCAGAAGCACATGCAGGGGCACATGCAGTGGCGTATACAGGGGCACATGCACATGGACATGCGCATGGAACATGACACACCTGAACGTCAGCGCCTCTTGCCCCAGCTCCACCTCTATTCCGTTGGAATTGAGCAGCAGCACGCCTGAGGACGTGCCGTCTGGTGAATCAGAGGCGGGCAGGAGTGGTTCGTGTTTTTATGTCATTTAATTGGTCAGTTGTTCATGTTTTAAGTCGGCTGGCTGGTAACGTGGATGGCTGGCGGCAGGAGCGTGCGGTCGCATGTGGGTGCATGTGCATCAGCAATTGGGGAGGGGTAGGCAAGACGGCCCATCCCTGGGGCTCACCCGGCTCGACGGTCAGTAAGAAGGGGGGGGAGCCGTAGAGGTTGTTGTCTGCGTGGTAGGCAGCGGTGTCCGACGTCCTCCCACCCACCCACCTATGTGCACACGCCCACGCAACCACCCGACCAAACAACTCAGCAGCACGCAGCCCAACCACCCACCCAACCAACCAAGCAGCTCGCACCCCGACTGGCCGAAACACCGACTACTCAAGCAACCCCCCAAAGCTCACCCGGCTCGACGGTCAGGAAGAAGGGGTGGGAGCCGTAGAGGTTGGTGTCTGCGTCGTAGGCAGCGGTGTCCGACGCCCACAGCGCCACGCGCCGCCCGTCGCGGGGCAGCGCAAGGCCGCCGCTGCTCAGCACGCGCTCGCCTGCGGCGGGGGGAAGGGGTGTGGCGGCGTGACGGGAGGGTGAGAGGGCGCGGCGGCGCTGTGCCGACCTCTGCGGCTACGACCCCCGCGTGCGCCTTGCTCCCCGAAAAGCCCCGGGGGGAGCGGGAGACAGGGCCATCAGTCATGCAAAGCACCATCAGTCATGCAAAAAGGCAAGCGCATAAGTGACATCACATCCACCGCAGGAGTGACGTCATCGCAGCCCCCCTCACCCAGGCCGAAGATGTCCGCGTCTTGGCCGACGGCGGTCGTGAACTCGATGTACTGGGGCTTGAACACGAGGCTGGGTCAGGGTGCGCGGGGGAGGGGGTGGGGAGGCCGAGTCAGCACGCAATCGGGAGGTTTCGGGGGTGGACGTGTGGGCGGGTGCGCCGGGGTTTGAAGGGGGGCGCGTGCGGCCGGCGAAGGGTGTGTGGTGGGGCCCTACGGGCTGAAGGGCGGCGCAGCGCCCAACCCCCACCCCACTCCACCCCTGCCCCTCCTCGAGCCAACCCCTTTGAGGCGGCTTGGAGGCGGGCGCACCCGAAGCCGCTCGTGTCGAAGATGGGCCGCCCGCCCGCGCGGCGCGTCACGCGCGCGGCGAACGCGGCGCCGGGGCTGGGGGGGTCGAGGTCGTATGAAGTGTCGTTCGGGCGCAGCCCCTTGGAGCCACCGGGCCTGCGTTTGGTTTTGGGGTGCGGTTTTGGGGCCACGGCTTAGCGTACGGGCCAGCGGGGTGGTAAGGAGGGGGCCAGGGGCGCAGCCCCGCGCCTGCAGCACTCACGCCTGCCACCAACACAAACACACGAATGCCACGCTCGACACTCAACCCCCCCCCAAACACACACACGCATGCCACCCCGCACCCACCGCGGCAGCAGGTCCTGGGGCACCTCCCAGCGGGGCGCCTACCGGCGGCGGCCGCCGCAGGCCTCGAGCCCGCGCCGGCGCCGCCGCGCCGACAAGAGCGCCGAGACGCTCGCCGGCCCCTCCCTCCCAACTCCTGCGCGCCCTCACACCCGCAATCCCACCCCAGACACTCACCCCCAAACACACACACACACACACATACACACGCATGCCACCCCGCGCCCACCGCGGCAGCAGGTCCTGGGGCACCTCCCAGCGGGGGCCGGCGCCAGACCCGGGGGTCGGCGCGATCTTCAGGTGCAGCCGCTGCGGCGTTTCGAATTCGAACGCCGCCGACAGCTGCTTCAGGTCGGGCCCCAGGTCTGGCAGCTGCGCCTGCAGCAGGCGCATGTCCGCGGTCAGGCTGCGCCCGTCTGTCGCGGGCCCGATTTAAACGTGCGGTGCACACCGCAACGAGGCAGTGGCGAGGGATGTAAGGGTGAGTAGGGGCCGGGGCGCCCCGCGGCCGCGTCATCAGGGTTGGAAGCAGAGCACATGCGTGCAAGCGCCCGCGCCAGCAGCAGTTCCGCCCTCGCCGTCGCCGCCCCCGGCCCCGGCCGCTCGTGCCGGCCCGCCTGTGCAGCGTGCCACGTGCGCTCGCTCCCTTCGCAACCCTTGGGCCGCGGCCCCACACTCCTCCAGCGTGGGTCCCCCCAGGAGCAAGCGCGGCACTCACCCGGCGAGGGCGTCACCCGGGTGACCTGGTAGGCGGGCAGCGGGTCGAAGCACCAGGGGCCGCCCTGCTGCGGCGACCAGCAGCAGCCCTTGCCCTCGCACTCGTCCTGGCTCACGCCCACGTAGCCTGCGGGTTTTGATTTTGGGTTTTCGAGTTTTGGCGGCGGTATTGCAGGCGTGCGCCCCGGCCGCCGTGAGCGCAAGAAAAGCGCCGCCGCCTCCCCAACGCCCCAGCCGCGTGCGCAACCCTCTCCTCCTCGAGCGTTCGCAGCCACCACCCGCGCACAGTCCTGCCATCCTAAAATCCAAACCCTGCTGCAGAGGCGCGGGCGCCGCCCCCTCACCGCAGTCGACGCGCTCTGCCGCAGGCACCTGCGCCTTGCACGCCTGCCCCGCCGCCTCGCGCCGCCGCTTCATGGCCGCCGGGCTGTTGCCGGTCCCATTGGCGGCCGCGGCGGTGCCGCCGACGTCGGGGACTGCGCCCGCGGGGAAGTGGCAGGAGGGGGCGCCCCGCAGAGGGGACCAGCAGCAGCCGCGGGCGGCGCAGTCGTCGGGCTCTATGCCCGAGAAGCCTGCGGTGTTTTGGGGCGGGGGTGGGGAGGGTGGGTGTGTGCCACATGGGGATGAGTGCCACGCGTGCATGGGCATGGACGCGTCGGCGGCGCGGCTGGCGCCGGCGCGAGAAGGGGCCAGCAGGTATGGGCGTCGCTTGCGGGAGCCCGCCGCTGCCGACAGGGGCCGTTGTCCCGCGCTGCCGGCCCGCTGCCCGAAACCGCGCCTCAGATCCGAGTGCAGAGGGAGGCCCGCCCCGGCGGGCTGCAGCACCCCTCCCCCTGCCGGCACAGCGCCAGCCCGCCGCAGCCAGCCTGCTGCCCTTGCCGTGGGGCCCCTGCGGCCTGCAGGCTGGCGCAGGGGGCCGCGAGCGCAGCGCTGGCGGCGAGCGGCGGCGTGGCGCTCACCGCACTCTCTCCGCTGGTCCCCCGGAACGAACGCGTCGGCGCACGCCGAGCTCTGCGCCGCTGCCCGGACGATGAGCGCCACCAGGAGAGCCAGCAGCAGGGCGCCAGCGCCCAGAGCAGGTCGCCTCGCCATGCCGGGGCCGGCGAGTCACTCCCGCTCCACCATCACTGGTCCAGGCCTGCAGCAAGACCTCTGAAACACGATTGCTTCAACGATTGATTGGTTGCCTGCTGTCGGGGCTATCGTTGCGGGCAGCGGCAGTCCGGGTCGAGCAATCGCGGCAAAAGGTCTAAGGGAGCTGCGCAACGTGACGGGTGCACAGTTTGCATGGCAATGGGCGGGGCACGGCAGGCGTCTCACCCAGCGCCGGGCGCGCAGCAGTGGCGTCGCCTCGGTCGCGGTGCTGCGCCCCCTTCTGGCGAAGTACCGCCGCGCTTGGGCCCACCGGGGACTTCCACTGCGTGCGCTACGGGGCCAGGGAGGGCGCGTCGCGGCGGGGAGCCCGGCCGGCCCCCTGCAAGCGAGCGCGACGGCAACCCGGACTGCGGCGGCTTGGCGGCTGCGCAGGTCCATCGGCCATCACCCTGCAGCGCGCAAAGCCCGTCCGTGCCTAAGCGGGTGACGGCTGACGAAGTGGGAAAGGTGGAGAGGGGTCGAGCTGTGGGGCCAGGAGTCACGTGCGCGGGGCGGCCAGTGCGTGGGCGCATAGGCAGAGGCAGAGGCAGAGTGTTACACGCCTGCGTCATAGGAGGCTACAGTGGGGCCGCACCACTGTTCGTGGGGATGGGGTTCACACCGCCGCAGGTGGCTCCCACACTTAGGCCACCAACCCCGGCACCTCGGCCAAGCGGGGGGGTATGCAGCGGGGTGGGGGGATATGGCGCAAGGCGCCGTCGGCGCGGGTCGCAGCGTCGGCATTGCGCGTGGCGGGTTGCAAGGTCGGCCAGCGGCCCGCGCAACAGACAATGGCAGCAGACGCCCAGGCCTGCGTGAGTACCAAACCAATGCATGCAACGGCGCTTCACCATGCCAAGTGCCTCACCCCCGCTGGTGGTGAAGCCTGAAGCCTGAAGCCTAAGGGTTCCTGCTCCCGCAAGGAAAGGAGGCGCGCCGCCCTCGCGTGCCCGTATGTGGGGCGCCGCCGTTGCTTTGCTTTGCAACTTTCCAGGGCACCTCACCGTGGTGGGTGCTGTCTAGGCGTAGCACCTGGTCAATGCACTATGGACTGCCAGTGCAAGTGTAAAGCGTCGCCCCGCGCTCAGGGCCATGGAGGCGCGGCCGGCACTCGCAGGCCCCCAGCAGTGGCCCAGCTGTGGTAAGCCGACCTACTGCACCCTCTAGGCCCATAAACAGGCCCCGCACCGTCGTGTCACCCTTTGTTGCACTCACCCAAACCCAACGCACATGGACGCCGGGAGCGCGGGGCTCCACATGCGTTTCGCCGGGCTCAGCCAACGCGCTCACTCTTTCACTGTTAGCCGCGCTTCTCTGCTAGGGACGCACCCGTCGACTAGATCGATCAACGAACTCGTGCCGGGCAAACGGGCAGGCACGTGACCCGGACATGTGACAGCTAGCAGCATCATGAAAGAGGCGTAGTAACCGCCTGGCCGGCGCTCGGCCGGTCTCGAGATGGGGCGGCCCCTTCCGCGGGTGGCCGCGCTGCTGCTCCTGGTGGTGCTGATACCACTTCTGCACCTTGAGGGCAGCGTGGCCGCCCAGGAGCCGGGCGGCCTGGCTCCTGCTGCTGGCGGCGGCGGCGGAAGCGGCGGTGATGAGCGGCGCGGCCCGGTGCAGCAGCCCTCAGCCTCTGGCGGCCCCCCGCCTGGGGACACGTCCCTGGTGTTCGTGCACATCCCCAAGACCGGCGGCACGACGGCGACGGCGCTGATAGCCGCGTTCATGAAGCGCCTCAACTGCACGGCGCGCGTGCTGAGCGAGGGCGCGGCGCAGGGCCAGCCCCAGCCCGAGGGCTGCTCGTGGTGCGGGGGCGGGGGAGGGGGGCGCAGTTGGTTGGGGGGCGAGCTTGGAAGGGAAAGGGGTGCAGCGGAGGAGAGAAAGAGGGAAAGAGGGAGGGAAAGAGGGCGCGGGGAAAAGGGGACGCCCCCCCACCCACCCACTCCTCGGGCCGCACGCCGGCCGCCCCGACAACCCAGGCCCCCGCCCCCACGCGCGCCGCCCGCTCCCCGCCCCTCCCCAGGACACACCTGCACGTGGGGCCCGGCTGGGACGACAGGCGCATGCTGCTGCAGCTCTCTCTTGGCGAGGCCGCGGCCGGGGCCGGCGGCGGCGGCGGAGGCGTGGGAGGGGCCGCGGCGGCGGGCGGCAGGCCACCGCTGAAGCTGGACCATTTGGTTGGCCACGTGCCCTTTGGGTACTGCCAGGTGAGGGGGTGTGAAATAATGGGGGCCCTGGCCACACGCGCCCGTCGCCATGCGTAGGTGAGGGCAAGTGGGGAAGGGCGCAGGGGGCACGTGCCCTTTGGGTACTGCCAGGTGCGCGCTCGCAGTCGTGTCATCGTGTGTACTGTGTAGTTGCTGGCTTGGGTCTGCGCGTACGCCTCCTTGCGCGCGCGCGCGCACAGCCACGGCGCCGCGCGCAAGCCGCAGGCCTCAGGCCGTCGCGCTACGTCTTCCCTCTCCTGCCCAGCCATCCCGCCTTGCATTGCTCCCCATCACGCATCCACCCCTGCAGCTGCTCAACAACGGCCGCGCCGGGCGCTGCGCGTACACGACCATCCTCCGCCGCCCCGCCGAGCGCGCGATTAGTCACTATTACTACCTCAGGAAGGAGCACCCTGGGTTACTAAGGGACGCCTGCGGCGGCTGCGACGCAAACGTGACCGAGTTCGCTGCGGCCCTGGCGCGCGGCGCGGCGGGCGCGCTTCATTTAGACAATGTTCAGACGCGCATGATCGCGGGGGACGGCCTGTGGTCGAGCCTCACGGGGGGCCGCATTAATGACAACGCCGGCGAGGTGGACGAGGCCATGCTGGCGCGGGCCAAGTTCAACCTTGCCAGGAGCTTCCCGGTCATAGGGTGAGGGGGGGGTCCTGGGGGGGGGGGGGTGAGGAAGCCTGAGGGGGATTGGGGGTTGGGTAAGGGGGCGGCCTGCCTGCGGGCGCAAAAGGCAGGGCATCGCAGCAGCGCAAGCTTCGCACTGCTGTTCACGCGCGTGCGTGCGCGTGCTTGCGTGCACACCCGCATGCACGCACACACATGCACAAACACGCTTCCACGCAGGTTCACTGATGACATGAGCGGCTGGGCCACCGACGTGAAGGCCTTCCTCGGCCTCGGGGCCAGGCGCATCCGAGTCAAGGCCCGGTACAATGAGCTGGCGGGCAGGTTAGGAGAGCTTCGGCTACTGTTGACTGACCTTTGGGGGAAGAGAATGGAAGCAGGGGCCGCTTGCAGTGCCGGTCCCAAGCTTTGTCTGGGAACAAGAGGGGCCTGCGCTCGCCTTGGGCTACCTCTCAAAGGCATACTGGCGCGCGCATGCGCTCACAGCATGCGCACCCCCTTTCCGCCTGCCCCCACCCCAGGCCGAAGCTCGGCACCCTTCCCAGGGAGGTTGTAGATCAGATCGCGGCCACCCAGCGCTTCGACGCCCGCCTCTACGCCTTTGCGCGCGACCTGGCGCGCCGTGGCTGCGCTGCTGAAGTGGCTGGGAGGTCGAAACGGCGAGCCCCTCGGCCGCACCACCACTGGCACACCGCAAGCGGCAAGCGGCGCGCCTCCCTCGCCCACCGCACGCACGCTGCGGCGCCGCACAGGCCCAGGCCGAGCCCGCAAGAGGCACGCACCGCATGTCTCAACCTCGGTCGAACGCGCGGCCGCAGCAGCTGTCCAGGGCCCGCGGGGCGCCTGCAGGGGAGAGCCGGGCCGCAGGAGAGCATTCGGCCCATTCGCCACGGCCCGTGCGGCCTCCACAGAAGGGATGCAATCTCAAAGCCGGGCCAGACGCGCGTCAATCGGTGCGGCGTGGCGCCCTGGATCTCATGGGCGTGCTGCCTGGCCTGCCCCAACGCACCTGCCACCGCCATTCGCCCGCTCGGCGACCTTTTGCATTGCAACCGTTACGCCTGTCTGGCTGCCATCTCCCCACACAGCGGCCTGCCTTCGCCTCCACGGCGACGGTCTGCAGCTGAGTTGTTCGGCTGTTGCTGATGATTGTCGTCCACTGAAAGCAGGCGAAGGCGCGCGACACGAGGGGGCAGGGGAGCGGGCGGCGCGTCGCACGCATTGCCGCTGCGCACACCGAGTGTGCGCCCAGGGCCGAAGTTCAACTTTCTGAAGAGGAGGGGCAGCAGTCGGCGGACGCGTTCCGTTCGAATGCGCGCACGCGTGCGCACGGAGGCGCATGGCCGTACCGCGAGCAAGAGCGTGTGCACGTCCTTCAAGGTCCCTCTCCCTCCCCTTCCTCCCCCTCCCATCACATGGCCCTCCCTCCACCTCTCTCTTTCTCCCCGTCTCTTTCTACCCACCTGCAACCCCTCTGTCCCTCTCTCCCAGCCCGAGCGGCCGCCGACCTGCCCGTGCTCGTGGCCCGGGCCGCCCATCGGCCTTCCCCTTCCACCGCAACACGCCGGGGGCGGCGCGCGCGACGTCAAGGAAACCCCCTATGTACATTCTTTGATATACAGCATAATGGTGCCGGGCCAGGTCAATGGGGGAAAGAGCATCACGCATTACAGGGTGAGTGCAAAACATGGGCAAAGCGACATGGGCAAAGCGGCCTTATTGGGGTTTGGCGTCAATCCAGTCAGCAATGTTAAAGTGCCCCGCGTCTTCTGCTAAGGACCTCGCCAACACGCAACGCCACGGCGCCTTGACAACACGACAGCGGCAGCAATAGCAGTAGCAGCAGCAGCAGCAGCAGCAGCAGCAGCAGCAGTAGCACGGCTGAGCAGTGCATGCACATGGGGCCGGTGCCAGTCCATATGTGGGAGCGATGCCCAACAACGCTCCTCAACCCCTGTAACAAGCCCCCTCCCATCCGAGATTCTCAACAGCGAATTACACTCGCCGAGGATTTCTGAGGCAGTGTGGGTTTTGCAGCATGGCCCTACTTGGTTAAAGGATCCTCCCTGGCCCGAGAGTAGGACGAGGGGGCGCGTCGGATCAGAGACGTGGGGCTGCTGGGGGGTCGGGGGCAATAGCGCCAGCGAGGGACGGCTGCATGCAGGTAGGGGGCGATGTGGAGGGCGCAAGGTGGCAGACGCTGCACAGGGAATGTGGGGGGCAAGTAGGGATAGCGCACGCATGCCCGTGTGCAGCCTGGACGCGTCCGCACAGCGAATCGCAAAGGTTGTGCGTGCGTGAGCCGACCCCGACGCCGCGCGTGATTATGGACAGCCGTTTTTTTGGGGCGTGACGTTTGGGGGGCAAATCGCGCGCACGTGGCCTGTGGCCCATGCACAGGGCTTGTGAGGGCCGGGGCTTGGGGCAAGCCCCCCCCCCACATCCCTTCCAAACAAGCAGGCAGGCCGCGCTGAACCACACGACTCTGCTCTGCTGACCCACTGTTCGGGGTGCTCCGCTTGGCGGTGGGAAGGGGGCGCGGGCACGCCCTGCTTGTTGTGTGCTGAGAGGGGTTTGTGGTTTTACGCCAGGGGGCCCCAGCTGGACCGAGCGCACTCATGGCTCGGTGTGCCAGCGGCAAATTGTGACAGCGCTCGGCGGAGCTGGCGGCCCAAAAGCGAGGGGGGGGGGGCGACAATGGGGCCCGGGCTCTGGCGCGGCGGCGCCGCCGTCCGGCGCCCGAGCTAACAGTGCCGCAAATGCAGCAGGATGGGGGCATGGTTCGTGCGTTGGGGCTGGCGGCCGGAAGCGCCCAGCCAGGCTGGCATGCTCGAGCATTACCAGGCATGCTCGAGCGGTGGGGTGGGGTGCAGTTGGGCCCTAGTCCAGTATGGCAACCCTTGCCGCCGATGGCACAGCGGTCATTGCGCCCTGAAGCGTGTGGCGCCCAATAAAAAGGCGTTGAGGCAGAAGGGTAATGTGTGGAACCATTGGCAGAGCGCGCGCGACAGCTGGGATGGCAGGAAGATGCGAAGATTGACGAGGGGATTGGGGACGGGCACCCGAGCGCGACAGTGTTGACTGGGCCGCCGCGGATCATGGGCGGCTTGTCCCGCGCAGCGGCGCAGCAGGGCGCGCCCACTCCATGTTTGATTGGGGTTGGCCTAGCCTGGGTTTTGCGGAGGCCACCACGGGTGGCAACAGGGCGCGCCTCAGCCAACCGCGCGATTCAGGGGCTCAGCCCCCGGGCTGTGGCCGTGCGGGTGCACTTAGTGCCGCGCCGCCGCCGCGCCGTGCGACGCCCCCGCTGCCCCGCCGC
>VIYE01000094.1:0-12127 GCA_008037345.1 Messastrum gracile | reverse complement strand
GGCCGCGCCGCCCGGGCCGGCGCCGGCGTCTGGCAGCAGGGCCACCGCCGCGAAGCGGCCGCCCCTGTAGGGCAGCCGTGCGCCCCGGAACTCGCCCTCCCGCTCGACGACGCCCAGAGTTCCCGCCGCAAACTTCTTGTGCATCATCGCGGCGCGGGCCTCGCGGCCGGAAGCTGTGAGGAAGCTGCCGGGGGCCGTGGAGGCCGCGGGGAAGGCGTGCAGCCAGGAGCCCTGATGGGAGGGGTGCGTTTGGGCGAGGGCCCGACGGCGGCAATGGAGCGGGGCATGGGGCGGTTGGGGGACAGCAAGACGCACACTTGGCACCGTGGCAGAAGACCGCACCCATCTTTGAGCACGGGGGCCGCAAGGCCGGTTCGGTTGAAGGGTGTGAAGGGTGCCCCAGCCGGCTGCACCTTTTGCAGTGCACCGCCGCGCCCCTGCCGCCCCATGCCGCCCCGCCGGCCCCTGCCACGCGGACCTTGAAGTAAACCGCCGTCGCCAGCACCGCGACCGCCCGCGCGACCGCCCCCTCGTCCACCAGGTCCTCTATGCGGCCGCGCGTCTCCCGGCTGCGGGTCCGACGGCATGAGGCGGGGCGGGGTGGGCAACGAGCATGCATGCACAGCGCAAGGGAGAGCTCCGGCACTAGGGACGGCGGCGTGTGAACCACTCCAGGTCAAATAAGGTTTGGCACGGCGCCGCTGCCTGAAGCCTGATCAGGAGTGATGAGGTCATGCACTTCCCGCCACGCCCACGAGGTCGTCAACAGCAACCCCGCGCTTGCCAGCCGCCGGAGGGCCGCACCTGACCCACTCGTTGACCGCGGCCGCGCCCGTGAGCGCGTGCGCGCTCGCCCGCAGGCGCCCCTGCACGGCTTGGAGGTAGGCGGCCTGCATGGGAGAGGGGCAGCGGCGCGACAGGCCCGTTACTATGGGCTGCCCAGCAGCAAACCATGCGCTCGGCACCAGGCACTCACTGCATGGCCAGGGCTGCGCACTGGGTTAGCTCTGAGCCCCCAGCCGCGCTGTTGGCCCCCCAACATGGCGCCGCCCTCCGCATTCTCCGGCAGCACGCCTGAAACTGCAGGGGCGGCTTGGCCCAAACGCTGGTCGCCACCGAAAGCGCGACCGCCGGCGCCCCTCCCTGGCCGGCGCCGCCGCCGGCTGCTTCAGCGGCGCCCTCGGGGCTGTCTGTGGCGTCGGCATCTGCCTGCAGCTGCTGGAGGAGCGTGCCATTCGCTTGGCTGACGGCGGACGCCCCCTGTTCAGCTGACGCCTTTAGGAGCAGTGCCTGCAGCTGCCTGGCGGGGGCGGGGCAAGCGGGCGGGTGAGGGTGGTGGAAAAGGGGGGCGCGCAGGAGCAGGCGTTGGGGCGCGGCACCGGCAGGCGGGCGTGCGGCGTGCGCATCCATGCACCTTGTGCAAGGTCGCACCCCGCCCTCGTGCCGCCCTGGCAGGCTGCGTTCTCGCAGGCTTGGCCCAGGCAGGCGTTTGCCCCCGTCGGGCCGCACCGCTGGCACTGCGAACCGGGCGTGGCGCCCTCCAGGAGCAGCGCGAGCGCGAGGCCGACGGACAGCGGGGACACGAAGGTGCCGTCGGGCCCGCCGCTCAGCGACGCGGCCGGCGGCGGCGCATGGCACGCCGCCAGGAGGGCGGTCCCCAGGGCGTTCAGGTCCGCGGCCGCGGCTGTCACGGCCGCCGGTGCCGCCATCCTGGGGTGGCCTGCTTCCTGCCGCAGGGAAGAAGCGCTGGCGAACGAGCTGTCGCCGGCAGGTGCAGCTGCTGCGGCGCCGCCCGGGCGAGGCGCTGCCGATCGCAGGCGCCGCGCCGCTGCGGAGCGAGTGGCTTGGAGTGTGACGGCCTTGCTCACGCTGGAGGCCAAGAGCGCGCACATATATGCCCCGGTTCGTGCCCGGCTCCGGCCTTCGCAGTCCTGGAGCGATGCAGCCGCGGGTGTTTGAGCTCTGAAAGTGTGTATGTGTGTGCGCTGTGAACGCGGGAGGCCTGGTTATCGGAGCCAGGCCCTGTCCATGCACGCCACACACCCGTCGGCGTCACCCGGCCGCAGCAGGTGCCGACCGACGGACCGCCTCAGTCCGCGCCGAGCCAATGGCTGGGTGCTCAGCCCGCGACGGCGGCGCGACTTATGCCCAGCTTCGCCGCACCACGCCGCCAGGGCAAGGGCGCATGCCCCGTCCGCCGTTGCTGAACCTGCTCGAGCCTGGAGCCTCGAGCCTCGAGGCCCACCCTAGTGCAAGGTCGCTTCCGTGTTTACACCCAGCCACAGAGGGTGGCAGCGCGTGCTTACATGCGTGCAAATGGTGAATGCGTGCGGGGGGGTGCAGGGCCAGCTATTGGTGCGTGCCTTGCACGCGAGGGGCTGTTAACAGTGCCAGTGGTCTTATATGGCCCAGGCCAGGGGCAACAGAGCCGAACGATGCGCCAGAGCATGGGGGCATGGCCGCAAGGGAGTGAAAATAACACCCCCTGCGGCCGGCCACCCCGATGGGGGCGGCCGAGTTGCGCGGCAACGCAACCCCGCCTGGCCATGTATTAGGCGGTGCGCATGCACGACGCGGTGACCCTCCCCGAGAGCATGGCGGGGTTGGCGCGGGACGTGTCAAACTGGAAGCCGCACTGGCAGCCCGTCGAGCCCGGCCCGTTGTTGAACGGGCCCTGGGCAAAGATGCTGCGCCCGTTGACATAGGGCGCCTCCACATGGGTCGAGCAGCCGCATTGGACGGCCTGGTTCATGTAGGGGCAGACGACTTCGCACATCACGTAAAAGCCGTCCGTCAGGCTGCCGTGGAAGTCGCCGCAGTTGGCGCTGCCAGTGCCCGTGCACGAGGCCGGGTTGGCGTTGGGCATGGTGCAAATTCCAGAGTACTGGATGGGGCCGACGATGTTGGCGATGGCCGCCGTCGCTTGGGTGGCCAGCCTCTGCATGATGGGTGGGAAGGTTCGAGGGGGGGCACTGGGGCGGGGCAGCCAGCGGGAAAGCCGGCCGGCTGCTGGGACTTGCGGGGCAGCAGCGGTTGCTGGTGGGCATGCCGGTGGGAGCGGATGTCGTCCCAACGGGACAGTGGCTGCCAGCAAGCAACACAGGCATGTGTGGAGCGCGGCTGGTTCCGAGCTTAGCCGCCCCCAAGCCATCCGTGCGCCGGCCACGCAAAGGCGTCACACCTGAGCAGAGTCGCTGGCCTGAAGGGCGTTCTGAGCGCTCGTACGCACTTGGTTCAGGTCGGACTGCGTTTGGGGAGAGGGGGCGGAGGCATAGTTAGCACATGTAGGCTGTAGGTCGTGCGTGGCGTGGGCGGCAGGCAGCAATTCAAGGCTGTTGATGATGCTGGTTGATACGTGCCCGACCCCCTCGCTCACTCGCTCATTGCGGGGTTTTATCAAAGTGGCGGGCGCTCACCTGGGCGGTCTGCACAGCGGTCGCCGCCGCGGACGCCATGTTCTGCGCGGTCTGGGCGGCGGCCTGCGCGGTCGCGGCCTGCGTCGCGGCCTGGGTTGCGGCCTGCTGCGCAGCCACGCTGTCCAACCGGGCCCCGGCGGCTATGCGCTGGGCCTCGGTGGCAGCAACCGCGCTGGCACCGGCAGTGCGGTTGGCATCAGTGGCAAAGGCCAGGGCTTGGTTGGCGACGTTGCCCACGTTGGTTACAAGGGCCTAGCGGTGGGGAAAAAAGGGGGGAGGGGCAGCAGGCTCATCAAGGGTGGCGGGGGCGAACCAACAGCAGTCTCGGTGGTGGCAGGGGCAAATCGACACAGCAGGCAGAGAGGCAGAGTGTTACATGCCTGCGACATGCGCCGCTTTTGGAGCCAACAGAAAGGCTCATAGGCTCGCCAAACGGAGGAGTGGTACTCAAGGAGCAGGGGGAGAGCCAGGGGAGCAGAGGCTGAAGCATCCCCCCACATGCCTTTCTCCCGCCCATAGGCAACACACTAGGCCGACACCATCACCCGCTCACGGTGGCCTGGTTGGCAGCCGATTCCGCAGCGTTGGCCGTGTTGGTGGCGGCAGTGATGGCCGCCTGTGCAGCGGTAATGTCGTTGCTGGCCGCGTCGGCGGTGGCCTTGGCGGCGTCAGCCTTGGCGGCGGCGGTGGTGATTGAAGCCTGTGGTGGGGGGGAGGGCAGATGTTACATGGGCGGCCTTGGGGTTTGTTGAGGGGAAAGGGGGCATTTTCCGAGGAGGAAGGGTGTTGCAGGCGGCATGGCTGGCGCCCTCTGGCTACCCACCACACGCATGCCCACTCACCCAACCCCCCTGCTGCCCACCTGCATTGCCGAATCGGCGGCCCTGAGCACGGTCTCGAGGGTGCTGACGGTGTCGGTGGTGACGAAGCTGCACCCACCTGTATTGTGTTGTAAGACGACAGCGGGTTTGGTTTAGGAGACAAGCTTCTGGAAGGGGGTTCAAGGTTGCACCTGCGACCCTATCATCGGCACTCACAGGGCCTGCTGGCACACCCCAATGACTCAGCCTCATCTCCCCGTCCCGGCCGTGGAACAGTCCCAGCAGGGAGGCACGCCAACCGTGCCTCGTGCCCCCCACCTTTCATGCCGTCGGCAGACATGGGCGTCTGCATGAGAGAGCAGAACTGCTTCGCGGTCGTCGTGCTGCACTTGGTCGCGTCCAGGCCGCGCAGGGCGTTGCACTGTCGAGGAGGGCGGTCGGGAGAAGGCGGAGTGGTGATGACGGCGCAGGGGCAGATGGTCACAAACAGGCCTTGCTTGGATCATGGCCATGTGAGCAGGAGGCTCTCGCCCATGCAGCACATGCAAAGGGAAGGACAAGCCCGGTCAGCGCGGCCGGCGGCCTGCCGTCTCACCGTCGCAGCACGTGACAGGCCCACGGAGGTGGCTGTGGCGCCGTGGACGGCCAGTAGGCACAGTAGCACCATGCCCGCCTTGAGAGACGCCATTTTACGTGGCTGGAGCAGCGAGCAGGGGATGGCGTCGGGGACGGATGGAGTTCGCGGGGCGGGATGACGACGCATGCGTACAAACAAGCGCGCTTATTAAGTAGTAGAACTCTCGCGGCGAGCATTTGAAGGCGCCACGAGCAAGGAAGGCGGAGGGGCGGACGGCCGGCGGATGGCAGCTGGCGCGGCCGACGATTGCCGACCCCCGCCCGCCGACCTTCTGGTGACCTGCCGGGTTGTTGGGCTGGTCGCCAGGAACACAAGTTGTGTTGCCTCTAGTGTAAGCGTTGTTTATCTGCAAAGGCAAGCACAGCAAGCGGGTGGGCCAGCACGGCGCGGTCATCGGTGCGGTCATCGGCGCCCAGGTCGGCCGCAATCCCTATCCCCCATTCCCCCTTCTACCATCGTCGTGATCTGTGCCTGGGCCCTCAACGGCCCCATCTTGTTGTCCCAAGCATAATGCGTTCACATCGTGCTGTCTTGCTCGTCCACGTGCATGCGGCAGGCATTCTCGGCAATGCAACAGATAAACAGCTGGGTTTAGGCCCGGTCAGTAGTTGCAGGGCGGGGTCGGCGGCACTGGAGGAGAACAAGGCAGCAGTTTACAGAGTTGGCATGCCGCTGTTGGCAGGAGGGCTGCTAGACACCCGAGGGGGCCAAACGGCAGGGCTGCCACACACGCACGGCAAAGTTATAAGGCCGCTCCGCCGGCCTTCAATCAATACCCAGAGAAAAAGCTGGAGCCAGGCAACGACTGTTTCTCGCTCGCCCACGGGTCGGGCGCCTCCACGACGCCCAGGAACAGCAGCGCGCCGCTTGACACGTGCTGCACGCCAAACACAAAGGGGCGGTTGAAGCGCAGCTCGGGGGGCGGCGGGCGCAGCGGCGGCGCCGCACAGCCGCCAAAGGCCGTGATGGCCGTCGCCGCAGCCGCTTCGGTGCCGGCCTCGTTGACCTCAATGAACACCTGCGTGCGGGGGCAGAGGCACGAGATTCAGAGGTTTGCGCGAGGCGGCTGCAGACCGGATACGCGCGCCGTGGTGTGGGCAGGGCGGGTGAGGACGGGGGAGGGGCTGTTGCTGAAGTGGGCGGCCGCCACACCAAGCCTGAAAACGCCACGGCTAACGCCTGGCCAAACAACCCTGGCCTGACGGGCCTCCAAGCCACACAAGCGCGGCCCCGGAATAAAATGCGGCAGCTCACCTTGTGAATAACCTCGCTGATTGCAAGCTCGTTGGGCTCGCCAGGGGGTGCTGGCTGCACATATGATCAAAGGGGCATGAATGGGGGCATGTGTCAATGGCTAGCTGCATGAAGACTAGGGCACCCCCTAGCCAAATGGCATGGGCCTCAGTCACATTTGCAAGCAAGCGCGTGGATGCTCACAGTCAGATGCCGTTTGGCGTTCGCGCACCTCAAGCATGGCCGAGAAATCCAGGGAGGGCGTGAACGGTGCCACCAGGCCCAGTTTGTTGAGGACCCTGTGGCAGTCAAGAGAATGAACGAGTGGCGAGTACATGCGTGAAACATCTTGTTGGGAGTGGGGCATGCTCGGGTATGCAGACCAACGATCGAAAACGGCAAGCACCGCATGCAGAGTTGGGACGAGTGCACTTGCAGCAGATGCCGCGATAAGTCCTTGCAGCTGATCAAGCAGCGGCCCCGTCCTCCCTCTCACCCCGACAGCAATGAGCAAGCGTCCAGCTTGAACCGCGGCAGCCACAGCTTCAGCTCTGGCTGCTGCCACGGCAGGGCCTGGAAGATGTGCGGCTGCGCAGCCAGCTGAGCCACCAGCGCCCCGGCCCCGCCTGGGCCGGCGCCCTCGGCCGGGAGCAGCGCCACCGCGGCAAAGCGGCCGCCTATGTAAGGCAGCTGCACGCCCTTGAACCCCGCCGCGCCGGGGAAGGACGCGGTCACATAGCCCGCCTCGCCCTCACAGAACCATTTGAACATCGTCGCGGCCGTGAGCCGGCGGCCGTGGTGCGTGGTGAAGCCCTCGCCGCGCGTCACGCTGGCTTTGAACGGGTGCTGCCACTTGCCCTGCAAGGAAAGGGGTTAGTGTGATCACGCACGGGGTCAGGTTTGCTGGCTGAAGTGCGCGGTGAGGCGGTGCAAACAGGAGATGAACGCTTTGGTGCACATGTGGGAGCGGGCCTCCCCAGCGACGCCACGCCTTCGCACCCCCCGCTACTAGCTCCACCCTTGCATCACAACCTTGAAGTAGACCGCAGATGCCAGCACCGTCCGCATCGTGCTGACGTCATCAACGATCGTCGGGATGCGCCCCTGGGTCTCCCGGCTGTGCGAGTGCGTGGAGTTGAGGCAACAACGTGAGAATGGGGTCATCATGGGTGCCATGAGGGTTTGTGGCATGGCTCTATCTCCCACGCTGCTCCGGCCAAGCGTTGGTTGTTGCAGCAAGCCCAGACGCCCACAGCATCACAAAACACAGTTCAAGCCCAGCCCGCGAGCTGCACACCTGACCCAGTCGTTGACCGCGTCGGCCCCTGTCAGCTCGCGGACGCTCGCCCGCAAGCGCTCCTGGGCGCTCTTGGCGTAGGAGGCCTGCGCAGCAAGGTTGCGGCGTGTTGGACAAGCTGGATGGAGGGCTGGCTTGCCTGCAAGTTGTGCAAGCGGCTGATGCTGCCGGGGGGCAGGAATGCTGGATGGCGGGACACAGCTGGCCTAGCCACTGACAGCCACCATACAAAACCCCAATAAGCATTCTCATCAAGGCCCCAAACGCACCTGGGCCTTGAAAGGCGGCCGCAGCCACACGCTCGTTGCGACGTTGAGAGCCACCCCCGCTTGCGGCCCCGCCGCGTCCACGGCGCTGCTCGGCACCCCCTCCTGCGCAAAGCCCCACCCCTTGCAGTCGTCCAGCGTCGGCGCCTGCTGTTGCTGCTGCTGCTGCTGCTGCTGCTGCTGCTGCTGGGGCTGGGAGCCCCCTGCCGCCGCGGGGCAGAGCTGCCAGCTGCTGCCGTACACGCGGGCGTTGTAATCGCCCCAGACGTTTGACGGGGCCCCAAAACAGGTCGGGGCAGGAGCGGACGCCGCGGCATCGTCCAGCATGCGCCGCAGCAGGGAGCTGTACGCCGCGACAGGCCCAGGGCCCTGCGAGCCGGTGACGTAGGCGAGCCCCGTCGAGAGCTGCCTGTGATTTGTAGTTTTCGAAGGGGCAAGGTGGCATGAGCGAGGAGGGAAGGGTCGAGTGCTTCGGGGGTTGAGCGTGCGGCGCCCACTGAAAGCATGGGTCAACGGCGGGCCGCGGCTGCTGTGGCTGCTGCCGCGCGCTGCTCAAGGAACAAGCCACGCCCAAGCGACGGGGCGCATGCGCACTACACAAAACAGGCCTCCGTTGATGCAAGCTTCCAGCGCCCCGCTCGTCAGTGCCCAAATGGCCACTCACACATGCGAGGCTGTGCCCGGCGTGGCGCCCTCCAGGAGCAGCGCGAGCGCGAGGCCGACGGACAGCGGGGACACAAACGTGCCGTCGGCCCCATCTCCCTCATGGGGCCGCGGGGGCGTGTGCACGGCCGCCAGCAGGGCGGCTCCCATAGCATTCACGTCCGACATCGGTGCTGGCGTCCTGGCAGGCGCCGGGCCCCGGGGGGCGCGCGTGCGCGCCGCTGCCCCGCCCAAGGGCGATGCCGGCTAGCGTTGCAGAGCTGGGGCACGTGCTGCTTTATCACAGAGTAGCAGCAGGGCAGTCTCACCCGCGGAACAGCGCGCTGGTCGCGAGTTGCCGGATCTGTCTCGCATGGACCGCTGCTTGTCAACACAATGTTTCAGAACCGGCGCAATTCTGCGGCCATTTTGAGGTCGGCACGGTGGCGAGCAGCCTAGCGCGGCGGCGCGCGGCTTCTGCCCAGCCGCTGCTCGCACGACAGCCGACAGGCGCCCCGGCTGCACCCTGCGGCGGCTCTGCGCAGTGCCTGATGCAGTGCCTGTCTGCGGCATTGCAGGTACAATGTCACGCGGCTGAGCAGAGCCCATGTCAAGCTGTGGTAGGGGGCCGTTGGGCAAATGGGGCTTGCTCAGCAGGCTGCATGCCTGCATCAGCTGACTTAAATATTCGCCAGGCGAAAGCACGAGAGCCTCGCTGAAGTTTTGGGGCTTGCTTACACGTGGGCGTGGCCCGCACACAGGGGGCGTGCAGGAAAAGCCGTGCGGGGGGGGGCGGGGGGCAAGCCACCCAGGACGGGCTGCGGGCGCCGAGGTTGAGAAGTTCAGGAGCAAATACAAAGCTTGCACACTCTGGGGAAGCCAAGCGGCAGAGGGTTTTGGTTTTTGAGCGCCCACTCTGGTGATAGCCAAAGCTGGACCAGCTAGCCGACGTGCGTTGCAGATTCCGTGGAGGCGCGCAAGCGGCCGAAATGTTGACGGGTTGACTGCAACTCCCCCTGCCTGCTGCTACCAGCACGGCCCCGTCATAACCGGGCAGCCTGTTTCCTCAAACAGCATTGCCACCGCCAAAACGGGGCTTGACAGGCCGCTTCAGATAGTCCCATGGATCATCCCCCCGCCGGACACCCCCTGCTCCCACGACTTGAAGTAGGGCCGGCCGCGGCGCTCGCGCACAAACAGGAAGACGCCGACACCCACAGAGCCGACGGCAATGAGGGATGCGAACACGATGAGCGCGACCGCCCAGCCGGGCAGCTTCTTGCGGGGGATGAGGTCGGCGTAGGGGTCGCGGTCGTTGTTCTGGCAGTGGATGCCGAAGAAGCCCGAGGGGCACTCGCACTTGAGGCCGGTCTCGTCGCAGCGGCCGTTGTTCTGTTTTGTTGTGGGTGGTGCGGGGGGCATGAGAGGCCGAGGTAAGTGCAGGTGTGACACATGACAGCCACCAGCCGCACAAGTGACTGCGGCTCCCGACCATGCACAAGTTGCCTGCTGCCTGCCTGCTCGACCCAGTGCATGTCCCCCCCGCCCATCCGCTCACACACCGACTCATCCCTTGCACTGCAGACAGCCTGGCAGTTTGGCAGCCCTCTTCATCTTGAGGCCCTGCCTGGGTCCCCACTCACCATGCAGAACATGCCATCCTTGCACTCCTGCACGCCGAGCTGGCACTGACGGCCGCGCAGGTTGGGCGGGCACCTGAGCAGGGCGGGGCGGGATTGTGGGGAGGGATTGAGCAGGACATGGAAGCGACACAGGGCGTATAATCCAGCATGCCGCCCGGCTCTGGCAGCGGCTTGGTCCGATGCTGCTGAGCCGTGTGCTGCATGCACCCCGACCGCAAACCATTGCTGGTCCCATTCCAGCCCAACAGCCCCGCCGCCAGGGTTGGCCCAATCGCGCCCCGCAACTCACGCGCAGAACCACTCGTTGAGGGACTCGTCCAGCACGCACTCGCCGCCGTTCATGCAGGCCAGCGTGCTGTTGCCGCAGGTGACGTGGGGCACCTTGCAGGTCGAGCCGGTCCAGCCCCCTTCGGGGGGGGAGGGCGCGGCGGAGGCGGGTTGCGGTCGGGAGGGGCGAACGGGGAGCCGTTTTGGGGGGGCGGGGTGGAGCCGCTGGCTGCTGGCCTGGTAGGATCGAACGCAACCGATCGCACGCACGAGCCCAGGTCGCTGCAAGGGCAAAGGACGTCCATGCCAGCGCACACGGGTGCACGTGGGTGTGCCTCGACGACTCACTCGCGCAGGAGCACATCTCCTGGTCAGGCTTGTGGGGGTCGGGCACACAGTTGCCCCCGTTGTAGCACACGAGGCCCTTGCGGCACTCTGAAGGACGAGGCCCCGGGGGCCGGGAAGAGGGACGGAGGGGGCGGGGTCACGCACGAGCCCGAATGTGTACTCTATTCTTCAAGCGTTGGGGATAGTTTGCAAAACCAGGCATGGCTTTTGGCCACCACGCCGTGCCCCCGCCTCCATGCGCCGCTGCCTCCCTGCCGAACAGCCGAGCAGACAGCCAGACGCACGCTGGTAGCGGGCGCTGCAGGTCTCGCCCCAGTAGCCGGGCTTGCAGTGGCAAAAGTTGATGCCATTCTCCGACTGCGCGTGCGCAAAGTTTCAGGGTCGTGGGCCAAGTGAAGGGTGGCACAGGGTGGGTTGCGCAGCGTGCTGCAGGCCGCACGCGTCAGCGGCAGCGTCTGCTCGCGACCGACCTGCCGCGGAGCGGTTTTCGCTGCCTACTCCAGCCCAGGGCGCCGCCGCTGCTGGCAGCGAGCTTCGTGGCGTTCATAAGGACGTTATTAGGGACACGCTCGGCGCCGAAGAGCACCATATCGGCGAAGGACGGCCCCGCCCTCTGCCACCCCGCGGGCCCTGGCTGCCAACTCACCGCGGTGCAAACACCGCCGTTCACGCACGCCGGCTTGCAGGTCTGCGCGCTGACCGCAACAGCCCCCAGGGCCAGGCCCAGCAGCGCGACCGCCGAGAGCCGCATGTCTGTCTACTTGACTTGAAACCTATCAGTGTTTGGCAGTTTTGAATCGATTTGGGCCGTATTTGGCTGCTGTAGATGCCGGCCCCGGCTGTGCTTCCGCCGGCACTCGAAAAACCGCCCAGGCGCAAGTACGGGCGCCCGCCGCCCCCTTTGCGCTGAGCCACGCGCTCGCCTGCCTGGCCGCAACCCCACAATGGGCACTCACAGCTTACCACCTGTCGTACGGCCGAGCTTTTTATACTGTAGGTGCTCCAGAGAGCTGGGCGGGTGGTGAATGCTTTAGCGCGCTGTCGGCGCTGGCGCGCTGTGGTGCGCAACCCCTCTGGACGGCCACCGCACCCGTTCAGCACCGTTACATACGGTGCTGCTGGATTGCGCTGCAAAAGGAAGGCAGCTTGATAGCCTCTGGGAACCGCGTTTGCAGCGGTGCAAGGTGGTGGCCGACAAGCCGAGACAGGCAGGTGGAACGCCCTAGGGCATTCCAGGCCTGGCTTGTTAAAATGGGGCCGAGGGACCACGGCCTCACCCGCGCTCAAACACCGCGAGCGTCTCGAGGCTGTCGGTGCCCGGGAAGAACGTGAACGCCTCGGCACCGCGCAGCCGCCAGCCGCCGGCCACAAGCGCGGCCGCGTCCCGCTCCAAGGCAGCGTACCCGCATGAGAGGTACACCAGCCGGGTGGGCCCGGCACAGCTGCCGCCGCCCCCGCTGCCACTGCCGCTGCCACTGCCGCTACCACCGCTGCCGCTGCTGTCGCTGCCGCTGTTGGCGCCGTCACTGGCCACGGGCGGGCCGGCCGTGGCGGGGG
>VIYE01000093.1:0-12195 GCA_008037345.1 Messastrum gracile | reverse complement strand
GCCGGCGGCCGTGGGCGCGGTGCAGGAGGCGGCGCGGGCGATGCTTGCGGGGGGCGGGGGCGCGCGGCGGTGAAAGGGCGCGGCTTTGGCGGGTTCCGGGTCGCAGCGTTCGCCCGTGCAGCGATAACTCGCAGCAGCAGCAGCAGCTGTGGCGCCGTGCAAACTGTGCCGCTTCACCAAAGGGGTCAACGGCAGACGGCCGCGTCATTGTAAAGCCCACCTCATTGTAAAGCCCGCCTGCCTTCGGGCAGAGCCACGGTGGGCGCGTGACAAGGGAAAGCATGCACAGCAGCCACGGCGCAAAGCTGGGGCGCGCGGGTGGCTGCGGCATGCGCCGCCTGCTCAAAAACACACAGACCGAGGGCTGCTGCGGCAAGCGACGCGGCGCAGGCAGCTTGGCCCCTGCCAGAGGCAGAGGGGGGAGGGGCGCGAAGGGCGGCGCAACCTTCCGTCGGCGGTTTCGAGGTGCGCCGGCGCCTCGCAACTCGGCCCAGGCTCGATCCAACCCGAGTGATATACTTCGTGAACTCCAAGTTGTCGTTACACATATCGCGGCCCCTTTGCGTTGCGGCGCGTGTACTACAGCCCTCCCGCGGCCCTGGAGCGGAAATCAGCGGCCGCGGACTGGAATGGGGGCTGCTTCAGTTACCTCAGCCGTAGCGGTGGTCGCGCTGCTGTGCCTGGGGCACGCCGCGAGCGCAGCAGCCGGGGACGCGCCAGCGGCGCCGCCCAAGCCCGTGGCGCGCAACTCAAAGGTCCCTAAAAACGTGACGGGCATCGCGGATAAGCCGCAGACGATGCTGAGCAGCAACACCACCGGCGTCGGCGGGTGCGGGCCCGGGGACGGTCGGGGCGCGCGCGCTGGTTGCGTCGGGCGACGCGCTGGCGGCGCGGTCTGGCTGATGTGCAGGCCGAGCGCTCGCAAGCGGGCGCCGCCGCAATGACTCGGAGGGTCTGGCAGCGGAGTGCGTTGGGCGGCAAAGGGCGCGGCCGCCGACAGGCCACCTGCGCTCTCGGCGTGGGGGGGTGCGACCCCCTCTTCCCCTCGCCCCCTGCACGCCCCGCAGCTCCTGCGTGCCCACGTCTCAGGAGTTTTTCGGGCCCGGCAGCGGCTGCTCCGACTCCGAGGCCTGCTGCCCGACGACCAACACGTGCCTGGACCGCAGCGGCGGCTGCGCGGCGTTTGCCAAGCGCTGCCCGCCGCCAGACTGCGGCAAAGACCTCACCTTCGCCAACACAGAGTGCCCCGCAGAGGTGCGCCTTTCATGGCCGAGGGGCGTTTCATGGCCAGACAAACACCCCGACACTTTGCAGTTGCTGGGGCCAGAGGCGAGCGGATAACGGGGAGCAGCAGCCAGTGCTGAGCACCGATGGTGGGCTGACCGCGCCGCTGCGTGCCGTGTGCGCGCCTGCCCCCGTAGGTCACCAAGCTGTACAAGAAGGCGTCCGCCGTCAAGTGCCAGGCCTCGGCCGACACCTTCTGCTTCACCAACTCCACCAGCCTGGCGCTGCGCTGCGCCGACGGGCGCGGCCGCAGCTCGGGCGCGGCGCCCGCCGCCGGCGCCGCGGTGCGCCGCTTCATGGGAGGGACGGGGCTAAATGCACAGCGTCAGGGTGCTGTGTTGAGGTGGCGATCGCACGTTCCGCAACGATCTTCCGCAGCAAAAGAAGCATGTGTGTGCCAGGCGACCAAACCAACCCTCCACCACCTCCTCCACCACCCCTTTCCGCCTCCTGCCCCCAGGCGACCCTCCTGGCGGGCGCCCTCGCGCTCGCGCTGCCGGGGCTGCTGTGAGGCGACGCCAAGGCTGCCGTCTTGGCAGCGAGCCCAACCCCCCCTTCTTCAGCTCCTGGCGCTCTCCCCCTGCTTTCCTGCTGGGAAACAAACTACCCGTGCTCCAATTTTCGGCCTGGCCCCTCCCCGCCCCTGTACCCTGACTTGACGCCCAGCACTGAACCCCGTGCCCCCGGCACCCATTGCCCCGCTGGCCGCCGCCAGCCATATGCGACCCCCGCTCCGCCGCGCACGTGGCCGTTAGCCCGGCCGCCCACGCACAGCCGCGACAGCAGCAGCGCAGCCACTGACACAACGTACGCCCCGACTGACGACCCCGTGGCAGCCCGCGCGCCGTTCAACCAGCCATCGGTGTGACACCGGTGGTGCCACTGCTTATGTAAAGCAAATTTTGCCCTTTGTGCCCAGCAAGCCTTGCAGGGGGCCAAAAGGCGTCGCCCCCGCCCATAGGTCTGGGCCGCAGCGCTTGAGGGTCAATGCGTCTTACAGGATGGTTGCGTGCCGCTGCGTGCAAGTCCGGAAGAAGCGCGCGCGGCCCCCCGGCCGCACGTGGCCAGCAGGGGCGCGCAGACACAAAAACGAAGGGCCACACTTGGGGGCCCCTTGGGGGTGGCCCACGACGCCCAGGCGCCACGAGCCCCTACGCACGCGCCGGCGCGCTACGGCAGCGCCGGTCCGGCGAAGGGAGCTGCGCCCTTGGAGGGCTAATGGGCCGCCGCCCGCCGCTGCCGCCGCCACGGGGCGGCCCAGGGGTGGGCGCCGCCGCGGCGTTTTGGGGGGAGGGCCGGGGGCGCAACTGAGCGCGCGCTCATGCTGGCCCCCTGGCCAACCAGCCCCGGTGGGACCGACGCCCTTCATCCGCCGACGATGATCTGGTTGATGGGCTGTTGTCAGGTTGGGTTGGAGGCGAGCGGCAGCAAGGGGGTAGCAAAGGGGGAGGGGCGGGTGAGATTGCGTGTCATATTTGCGTGGCGAGGGGTTGCAGCGGCCAAGCACGCCACGAGCGCCTCGCTCGCTCCATCATCACAAGGCAAGCGGCGGAGTGTGCAGCTGCCAGCCGCGGGCCACGGCCTCGTGCTTCGCGCCTCGCCCCCTTCCAAATCACGCCCAGCCCGCCAGCGCCGCGGTCGCGCAAACAGCGCGTGCGTGCGGGCGAGCGCCAGCACAGCGAGCGGGGGGGTTCTCACGATGAAGATCAGCTTGATGAAGAAGCCGATGAAGCCCGCCGCGACAAAGCCCAGGGCCGTGATGCCCATCACCTTCTTGAACTCTGTGTGTGGGGGCGGCAGGGTTTGGAGGGAGGGGCGCGGGCTTCGGTTGATGGCATGCGCAAACTCGTGCGCAGCGTTCGGTTGCGGCTGCCGCGCCCGACAGCTTCCGTGCCGCCGGTTTGGCATAGGAGCTGGCCAGCTCGTCGCGGCGGCCGGGGATCATAGGCGGCAGCCAACGCACGGCCCGACTGCTGCCAGCGGCCCAAGCGGCAGCAGCAGCACCCAGCGGCAGCAGCAGCACCCAGCGGCAGCAGCAGCAAGCAGCAGCGGCGCCGGGCGCGCAGCCGCAGGCCCCCCGCGGCCCCCCGCTGCTCCCCCCGATCACAGGGCGCGCATGTCCCACAGGAGAGGCTGCCAGTGGGTCGTTGATACGCCCCAACCCCCGAGCGCCGGCCCCACCTACCGACCGACCCCGCGAGATCGCCGCCCCGCGGCCCAACGGCACCGTATGGGGTCCCGGACGGCCGATCAGAGGCCCGTGAGCCGCTCACCCTTGCGGTCGGGCTTGGTGCAGCGCTTGACGAGGCGGACGCTGCCCTTGGCGAAGTCCTTCACCGTCTTCACGACGCCCTCCGGAGCCTCCATGGCTGCTGCCGCCTGTTCAAGCCGCTGCGGTGGCGCTCTGGGCGCCTGGGGACGAGGTGGACGGGCCGGTCTGGTTGGTTGGATCGATCAACGAAGCACAGGAACAAGGGAGGAAATGCGTCTACGTATCGACACGATCCTTCTTGGTGCATGGGGGGTTGCTAGCCAGCCCGCTGTCAGGGAGAAGAGGCGGCCGACACTGCGGCCGAAGCTGTCGCGCGGCTGCTCGCCCTCGACTGGCGCAAGGCGATCGCGCGCGGCGCCTTTGCGCGGTTGCGCCCCTCCTCCCAGCAGCACCTAGCTTGGGCGCTCACGGAGGCCGCTGCATGGCATGGTGGATTCGTGCGACGCGTCGGCCCCGCGTGGCGGGCGAGAAGCCCCCCGCCAACAGGGCGTGAACGCCACGGCACCCAGGCGGGCGAAGAGAGCCCGCGGCGCCTCCGTGGCTACCCGTACGGCGTTTCTGCTGGGCGGCCGTGCCTGCGGGCGGCCGCTGGCTTTAGGGAAGGTGGGTCGGTGCTGGAAAGGAGGTTGGCAATCGCGTGCCGGCGGCCGCGGGTGGCGTCACTGGCGTTGCGCAGGCACCTTTGGCCTGCCTGTGCTTGGGGGGCTGATGTGTTGCCTCACTCACGCAACAAAACTTCTGTTGCCTTGGGAGGTCGCACGAGCCGCGCATTGCCTGTGGTCGGCGGGCAAAGATGGGCAAAATAGGGGCGCCCGCCGGAGCCGATCCAGGCAATGGGGCGGCAGGCGTGCGCAGGGCCAACCCTCGATGAGCAGGGCGGTCAAGGGCATGGGATGGAGCGGCTGGCAAAGTGTCGAAAGCACGTTCGCAGGCGCCAGCCGCCGTCGCAGCGGCACTCCGCCGCAGTCCGCCGCGACACTGCAGCGGTTTGCCCCACCAGGTTGCCTGTTCCCCGCACACATTGTAGACGTCCGTTAAACCCACACACACCCCATTATTCACGGGAAAGCGTCGGCCGCTGACTGGATCAACTGTTCAAGCGATCTCTGGGCCTTTACACGGCTGTGAGGCGCTCTAAATGTCGGACAGCAAGCGCGGCTACGACTACGGTGGGTGGGCGAGGGCGGGGCGGCCGCAGGGCGTCGAGCGGCGCCGCGCCCCGCTGGCGCAGCGGCGGCCAGGGCGACTGGGCGTTTGTTGCAATAGCGGTGTGCCATGCCCGACGCTGCTGCGCGGGAGACCGCTGAACGTTACCAGAAACAGTGAGGTCTTGTTGCACTGGCCACCCCTGCTCGTCAGGGCGCCGCTTGAGACACGCGTGCGCGCTCACGCTCACGCACACATACACACACAAACGCACGCACACGCAAACCCCTGCCTCGTTCCCCAGCGCACACGCGCACGCACACGCACGCGCGCACGCGCACACACGCAGATGCGGAGCTCAAGCGGCTGCAGGACGAGCTGGTGTACCTGCAGCTGTGGGTCAAGGCGAAGAAGCTCAAGGTGCCCGTGACTGGGGGCGTGCGCAAGCGCGCCCCCGCGCGCGGGGCCCGCACGTGCATGCGTCCTGCGCATGCGCGCCGTCGCCCAGCGTCTGCATGGCGTGCACAGCCGGGGAAGGGGGACGAGAGGCTGGCGGCGGGGCCATGAGCAGGCAGCCGGCCCCCGCAGACCCGCAGCGTTGCTGGGCTGCGGCCGGAACCCACCATGCGTACGGCAGGCGACCCTCGCCTCCGTGTGCGCCTCGCCACACCTCGCTGCCGCGGCCGTTTCCATCGCGGCCGCCGCCTCCCCCACGCCCCACCCCCCTTCCCCAAAACAAAACACCCCCTGTGCGCACGCGCAGCTGTTGGTGATCTTTGAGGGCCGCGACGCGGCGGGCAAGGGCGGCGTCATCAAGCGCATCACCGGTGTGTGTGGGTGGGGGTGGGTGGGTCGGGGGGGGGAGGGGGGGGGCGGCGGGCATTATTTGGGTGGGGGCTGGCGCCTTGGGCTGCCCAGCTGTGGAGTGGTGGGGCCGTTCACCCCCCGCCCACCTGCGCCTTTCCTCGGGCCCTGCCTTGCTCTCCGCACGCGCGGCGCGCGGCCCCCAGAGCCCCTCAACCACAGGGGCCTGCGCGTGGCCGCGCTGGCCGCGCCCACTGAGCAGGAGCGGTCCCAGTGGTACTTCCAGGTGCGAACGCACAGCTGCTGGCGGGGCGTGGGGTGGGTGCGGTGGGGGGTGGGCGGTGTGGGGGGTGGGGTATGGGGTGGGGTGGGGTGGGGTGCGGAACATGAACGGGGCGTGTGCGTGACGATTCGCTCATGGCAGGTTGTTGGTGGCGCCATGCCGTAAACCCTGCGGCGCAGCAGCCCAACCACGCTCCCCCCCTTCCATCCCGCCCCGTCGCCGCAGCGGTACGTTCAGCACCTGCCCTCTGGCGGCGAGATCGTGCTTTTCGACCGCTCCTGGTACAACCGGGCGGGTGCGTCTCGCCCCACTTCATGTTGGGGGGTGGAGCGGCGCTGTTTGTGTTGCAGCTGGGCCGGGGTGAAAGGCGATTTGAAGGCGCCTTGGGGGGAATGAGTGCGGCGGGCCCGCTTCCCCAGCCGCTGCCCGCTGAGCGCACGCCAAGCCCCCCCCCCCCCGGGTCTCGCTGGCGCGCCCGCCAGGGGTGGAGCGCGTGATGGGCTTCTGCACCCGGGAGGAGGTTGAGGAGTTCTTCAGGTGTGGGGCCCGCGGCTGGGTTGGGGACAGCGGGGGTGGAGGCCACTGGGGCCTTGCATGAAGAAACAGCGTCCGCGGCCGGGTCGGCTGCCCTACATCAAGCCTGGCACCCTTGAAGTTGCGCGCGTGCCCCACCACTGCCCCAAGCGCGTGGCCCGCCGGGCGGAGCCGCCCGCCCACCTCCCCGTGCCCTGGCCTGTACGCGTGCATCCTCGAGGGCTTCTGCCACCCATCCGCACTCGCTCGCCCCGCCCCCGCGCCAGGTCCGTGCCCGAGTTTGAGCGCATGCTCATCTGCTCCGGCATCATCCTGGTCAAGTACTGTGAGGCCGCCCCCTCCCCTCGCATGCACATGCATGGGGGTCTGCCGCCTGGCGGCAGGCCTTGGGCATGCCCAGGAGTTGGAGGGGGGGGCCATGAGGGCATGGGGTGCGGGGGCAGCCGCGCCTGCATTACTGCTTGGGCAAAAGCGTGAGGCTTTGGGGGAAGAGCTGTGGAATGCTCTTGTGCCTCTGTGCTTCCACACACGGTCATGAGCAAGGGCGTGCGTAGCTTCGCCTTGGTGCCTGATGCACGCCTGCGCCTTCCACGCTCCTATCCGTGGCCTTCCTGGCCCCACAGGGTTCAGGTGTGCGCATCGGCCGACTGCGCACTAGCACGGGGCGCAGCTCTCGAGTTCAGGGGCTTGGGCCAGCGCCGGGGCCGTCCAATCGGCTGCGCCGGCCTTGGCGCACGCGCGAGCAGAGCTTGCGGGGCGCGCCCTGCCTTTGCACCGGCAGCCAGCCCCGCCTGCGCTGTGGCTGTGCCTCCCTGGCACATACCGCCATGGCCCTTGGGTCCTCTTGGTGCGCCTCCGCACAACGCCGCATCGCGTGCCGCGTTCGCACGCCCTCCTGCCCCGCCAATCCTCCCACCCGCCCCTCGACAGCGTGAGCGACGCGGAGCAGGAGCGCCGCTTCCTGGACCGCATCAACGACCCCGCCAAGCGCTGGAAGCTCAGCCCCTTTGACCTGTCCGCCCGCTCCAAGTGCGCCGTTGAGGGGGGAAGGGAGGGGCCTTCATGGTCCGGTCGGTGCGGTTGAGTGGGGCGGCAGGGGGAGGGGCGCGGGTGGGCACGGGTGTCGGCAGACGCTCACACGTGCAGTCATTGCCCCTCGCAGCCGCAGCTGCCCCTCCCTCGCCGTTCTGCTGCTGTTTCCGCGCCCCCATTCCCCCTGAGCCTGCGGTGGCGCCCTAGCGTGGGCGTCCCATCCGAACCCGAACCCGGCAACCGCCCTCACCGTTGCCCCATCAAATGCAAACACGCCAACGCCCGCCCCTCCCCGCCAGGTGGGTTGAGTACGCCAAGGCCAAGGACGACATGTTCAAGCACACCGACACAAAGGCCAGCCCCTGGTGGGTGGTGCCCTCGGACGACAAGAAGGCCGCCCACGTGAGTCACCTTGAGTCGCGCATGGCGGGCAGATGCCCCCCTGGCCTTTTTTGAGGGGGAGCGCTGTGCGGGGAATGACTGGCCCAGGAACGCCGTCGCTAGGGGTTGGCAACCGCCCCCCGTGCGTGCGTCGGTTTTGGCCAGGCAGGGGCAGAGCCGCCGGCATCGATGCGTGCAGCCGGTTCAAAGGGAGTGCGCCGTTTCGGCCCAGACCAGCCCCAACGCCCAAACTTGCACGGCCCACCTGCGCCACCCGCCAGACCTTGCCTCGCGGCCCAATCCCGGAGCTCGGCTGCCCCCTTCACTACACCCTTCAACCCCCCACCCACACACCCACACCCCTCGCCTCCCCCCCGCCCCCCGCCCTGCCAGCTCAACTGCATCACCCACCTGCTGTCCCTCGTGCCCTACGAGCGCCTGCCCTCGGAGCCCATCCAGCTGCCCCCCCGCCAGCCCGACGGGGGTTACGTGCGGCCGCCGCAGGAGGACCAGACCTTTGTCCCCCAGGCGCGGGGGCAGCCTGGGGCCTTGGGGTTAGCAGGGCCGCCCTCCCGGCGGTTTGTGTGGGGGCAGATGTGCGTGGATGCTATCAAGCTGGTGCTGTCGCGCATCCAGTGCTAACTCCTGCATTGGACGCACCCCAACCTTCACGTAGCGTTCCCGCAAGCCTCTACCTCAACCCCTGCCCCCAACCACACACGCGATATCACGCAAGCCACCACCCCTGCCCTCGCGCCCACGCCTACAAACCGCGCCGCCCCGCAGGTATTCAAGCCCAAGGAGAAGAAGGACAAGGGCAAGGACGGGGGCGAGGAGGAGGGCAAGGGCGACAAGGACAAGGGCAAGAAGAAGGAGAAGAAGGACAAGGACTGAGGAGGGCAAGGCTTGAGGAGGACAAGGGCTGAGGAGGCCACGCGGCCGCCGTGTCGGGGCCATGCGGGGTGCGGCGCAGGCTGGGAGCCTGCGCTTGGGCTGCCCGGGCCCGTTGGCCGTTGGCGGCTCCAAAACAGCAGCAGCGGCAGCAGCTAGGGCTTGCGGGCACTGCTGGCCCGCTTGCCTTGACCAAGGGCTGTGTGGGGTGGCGATCGACGAGGGCTTGCCTGCACCTTGCGCCTGATCAAGGACCGCCATCGGTCACCCGACACTGCGGTTTCTTGCGAAGAGCACCCCTCAACCGTTTTATTGCTGACCTGGATGGCCCTGGTGCTGTGCGCGGCAAGGGGGCCAGTGCCCCGTTGCTGGGGGCTATGTTTGCTTTTGGCCCCGACTTGGCCAGCCTTGCCCCACGCAAGTCCGGCCCGCTTGTGGGAGCCGCCGATCAATGCCCCAGTGGGCAACTGCTGGTGTCCTCGTCGCGCGTGTAACGTGTACCTTGCGCCTCTTGCCATGCCGGGCTGTGCACGTTGATCTGTCACTCCTGCAGAAATTTACGGCGCCGCTTTCGGCGCGCTCTGCCGGCGCTTGGGCCCGCTGCCAGCAGAAATGGGTTGCAACATGCATTTTTTGCTTCCTGGCTGTTGCAGGGCGCCGCAGGGGCGCTCAGAAGGCAGCGAGTAACCAGCCCGACCGGTCGTCACCCGAGACGTTTCCTCCAGGTTTGGCCTTGTTCGAGGGCCGCGCGCTTGATCGGCACGCTCAAACCGTTCGTCCGCTCCAAACCAGCCTGCAACTGCACCGTCCAGACCAGCAAACATGGCCCGTCTTGCCGCCGCCGCCGTGCTGCTCCTGGCGCTCGTGTGCGCCGCCCAGGGTGAGCCTCCTCTGGAAGTGGGGGCCAGGCATTGGCAATGGCACTGGCATGGAGGCAGCACCAGCTGGCCGCGGCGGCGGCAGCGTGCTGCGATGCAGCGGGGCCCGCCGCCAGCATCGCCCCCAATCGCTGACGGGGCCCCCGCAGCTGGCGCCCCACCGCACCGATCCTGGCTGAGCGGGCGGAGAGGGCGGCTGCAGGGTTCTAGCCGGGCAGCCCGCATCACATCGCACCGGAAATGAATGGGCCGTTGGTTGCCTGGCACCCGGGACGGTGGGGCGGTGTTGCGGGGCGCAATGTGGCGGCCCGGTGCAGCCAGCTGGGCCCAAACAGGCCGCATGCATGCGCGCAATGTGCTCTCCCTGCGCGGCCGCATGAGCCCCCACACCAGCGCGCCCACCCGCCCTCGCGCCCGCCCCGCCTTATTGACGCCGGCGCCCCGCAGCCGCGCGCGTGCCGCTGGCGGTGGTGACCCCCACGCCCGGCAAGCCGCTGACCGGGCCGCGCGTCACGACCGTGGGCCCGGCCGGCGGCGTGACCACGTCCACCACCCACATGACGCCAGTGAGGGCACGGGGGGGTGTGGGGGGAGGGGGGTGGGCGCCAGAGACATGTTGGGATGGGGGCCCGGCCGCCGCTCCGGGCCCCACCCTCCACACCCTCGCTCCCAGATGCTGACACCCCGAGTCCGCCGCCCCCTCCCCCTCTCCCCTGCCCGCGCCTTGATTGTGTGCACTCGCAGCTGCGCCCCATGACCGGGCCCGTCACGACCACGACCCACACGGTGCGCTCGGCGGAAAAAGGGGGCGCGCCCGCGCGGGGCTGCCTGCATTACCGGCCAGCCAGGGACACATTGGGCGGGCTCAGATTTTTCAAGGGCTGTGGCAAACAGCGTGGTGGCTGGCGCGATGGTCCAGGAGCCTCAGAATCGCTTTCAGGCGCATGTAGGCTGCCCTCTGCGAAACGAACAGCGCAACTGCCTCCCCCCACCCCCAAAACCTGCAGACCCCCTACAACCCCAAGGTCGGCCCGGTCACCACGACCACGGCCACCCACGCCACCCCCCTGCGCCCCCTGACCGGTGCGCGCAGGGGCGGCGAAGAGGGGGGGGCGAAGCGGGGCCGCTTGATGGTTTGCGGGCCGCACGCAGCGCTGTGCGCCGGGGGCCCGGGCGGGTCAGGCATGGCTGGCCGAGGGCGTCGGGCCGGGCAGACCCCGGGCTGCCAGCGGCGCGCCCTGTGGCACACCGGACGCCGCCCGCCCGCGCCTGCTCACTGCTGCCCGCCCCTCCCTTCCTCCTTGCTGGCGCCTGCAGGGCCCGTCACCACCACCACCGTGCACACCGGCCACTGAGCGCCGCGGCGCGGCCCCTGCACAGAGGGCCCCTGAGTGCTTGCGTGCCACACCACAGGGCTCCTCCCTGCACGGCCCTTCAACACGTGCCGGCCGCGTGTGGCCTGGCCACCGGCAGCCGGCCCACCCAGGGTTGGAGCAATGGTCTTGTTGATGGTTTGATGCGGCACACGCCCGCGCGCGCATGCAGCGCCGGCCAGCAGAACTGCCATTCACTCCAGCAAACAGGCGGGGTGGCAAGTGGAGTAACGTCCACCAGTTATGATGAGGTGCCTCGGGAGTGGCTGAGGAGTTGGGAAGGCCATCTTGGCCCAAGACGGCCACGACCTCCGATCAGCCCCAAAACCCGACTGATGGCAGCCAGGGGGTGGGTGGCAAGGCAGGAAGCGCAAGGAGGCAACAGGAAGCAGCCGTGGGCACCATGTGCTGGGGTTGTGCAGGGGGTTGTCGCCGCGCGAGAGCCCCCCACGATGGGGGCGGGCCCGCATGTGGGACGAGTGATGACAGCCGTCAGCCACGGGGCCCGGGGCCGCCGTGGGGATCGCACCCCCTGCGGCCGAATTCACTCCGGTCTGGGTCAAGGCTGCCAGGGTGATGGGCGGGAGCTGGTGCGGGCCCGCCCAGGCCCGGGGGCGGGCCGTCGCGGGACGACAATGCAGGACTACTCCTTACGCCTGCCGGTGAGCACAACGCCCGGCGACCGCGCCGGCCTGCGGCCGTATCAGGGCGCAGCGGTCGCGTTGAGGTCTCGGCTTCAACGGGAGCGCTTAGGTCGCGAAGCTGATAACTAGGGGGCCGCGCGAGGTCACTCCGCACTCGAGCAACAACCCGCGCGGGCAATTGCGGGTGTTTTTGCAGGCGCTCACAGCACACAACGTACTTACGTTGCGCCCGCCTGCTCAGACCGCCAGCAGCCGCAGCAGATCCCTGCCAAAATGGCGCGTGCCGTCTTTGCCGCCGCCCTCCTGCTGATTGTCGTCGCCGGCGCCCAGGGTGAGCCCTGCAGCTGCGAGCTGCATGCATGCTGCACCCTGTGTCAGGGGCGGCGGTAGGGGGGGCGAAGGCCACGGGCCTTTGGCTGTAGCAGCGCCAGCTGCCGCTGGAGGTACAGTCAGCGACTCACCCCGACGGCGGCGGCACACACGCGGTGGCCGCGGCACGCGCGCGGGCGGCGGCTGGGGCCACGGCGGCGGGGTCTCCCCCCCATCGCATGCGTGGGGGGGGGGCTGGCAGGTGTGCCGTGCTCCAGCCGCCGCCGCCCCCATGCGTCCATGCGGCCGCGCTGCGTTCACCCCAGTCCCCCAGAGAGGGAGGCCGCACGCCCGCACGCCCACA
>VIYE01000092.1:0-12301 GCA_008037345.1 Messastrum gracile | reverse complement strand
CCTTCGCGCCGCCGCCGCCGCCGCCTCGGCCCGCGGGCCCGGGCCCGCCCAGGCCCCGCCCTGGCCCCCCCACATCGTAGAGGGGGCGCACCTGTGCGTCCACTGCGCTTATGATGGCGTGGAGGTCGTGAGCGGGGCCTTGCCCCGCTTGGGCTATCTTCTCGGTTACCCCCGCCCAGTTGGAAGCCAGGACATCGTCCAGCAGCCGTTGAGGCGCCAAAGACGCTGGCGCTGCTGCGAGGGCGCCGGGCAAGCGGGCGAGCAGCAGCCACGCCAGCCACAGGGTTCGCACCGGGCGCTCCCAGTTGCGCCTGGGCGCCATGCCTGCTGCCTACAGGGCAGCAGGGCGGCGAGGCGGACGGAGCATGGGGTGGGCCCGCGCCATCACCAAGTCAGCACGGGCGGTGCTTGTGCGCATTTAATGCGCTGCGTGGCACACTGCTGCGATCTATATGGCGCAGTGGTGACAGAGGGTCCTAGATCACCGCACGGCGTGGCACACTCACCCGGACTGCCTGCACCCCCAGCCATCCAGCACGGCTCACCTCCCCACGCTCCACGGGCATCTGAATTGGCACGCCTCGATGCGATCGGTGGCGCGGGCGGGTTCAGGGGTGGCCGCGGCGGGCCGGCGCTGTCGAAGCGCGCGAGCGAAAAAACGGCCCCGGGACGGGTGCAGTCGCCGTGCCGCCTCACTGGCTCAGCTGGTATGCAGACGGGTCGCGCCCCTGTGTCGGTGGCGAGGGCGCCTTGCGGCCAATGGGGCCGGGGGGCCCGGCGTCACCCGAGCACGCGCCACCCGAGCCCGGTGCCGGGGGGGAAGGTGTGCGGCAGCATGCCAAGGCTGCGGCATGAGGGCCGCGGGGTTTTGGGCCGCGTTAAATTCGCTGGGCTCCAGGCTGATCATTGCAATTGGCCACAGCATGCGGCTGGCAGCGCATGCGCGTCGGCCCACAGCAGCGGCATCGCTGCGGCTGCGGCTGCGTGCAGCCCCCCACCCCGGGTGCCGACCCTGGGCCGCGCGCGCGAGGCGAGGGGCCACAACCGACGGACGACCACGGCTTGGCAGCCGCCCCCAATGCCCGTGGCACTAAAACGCCAGCACCAGGCCCCTCGCCTTTGCAACGTACGCGACCCGCTCCGTCACCAGCCTTTCGCCCGCGGTGCGAAGGCCCGATCGGCCCATGCCTGCGCGTGCGGCCCTGCCCGTTCGGCCCGCGCCTCTCCTGCTGTGGGGGGTCATTGGCTGGCGCCTGTGCCAAGCTCGGCGCCCCGAGAGGGCCGTCTACTACCCCCAAGGCGCGGGCGGCAGGTTGCTCGTGACGGGTTTGGCGGCAGCCCACCGCTGGGCCTGAGCTTGAGGCATCCCACCAAGGGGGCCGGGGTGTTTACAGCGGGCGGCTCTCGCGTGCGCACGCGAATGCGGGCAGCGGCCGCTGGCTGTGGCCGCGACGGGCATGGACAGGACAGCAGGTGCTGCGGCGGGCCGGGCCGGCGCTGCCGGGGACCAGCAGGGGGCCGCAAGGGCCAGAGGGCGGGCGCGGGGGCCCGAGCCGAGCGAGGCTGCTGACAGGGAGGGGCCCCGGGGCGCCTTGGGGGCGTGCGGGGCGGGGCAAGGTGGGGGCAGGGGCGGGCTGGCAAGGGGGCGCAGTACGGGGGCGCGGCCGCGGTGCCGCCCGCACACAAAATGACTGCTGGCTGGTAGCAGGGGCTGCGACGGGAGCGGTCAGGAAGACGAGCGGGCGACGACGACGCAAACCGCTTGTATGGAACCAACGACCGCGGCCAACAAGAAACAGGAGCGGCGCTCGATTAGTCAACAAAGCTCTACTGTCACAGCCCAGCAGGGCCCAGCTGGTGGGTGGCGGGCAGGTGGGCGGGCCCGGGCGCCTCACAGGATGGCCTGGCTGCCGCCGGCGCCGCCGTTGGCCGCCGGCGCCTCTCCCTGCGGCAGGCGCGCGTACATTGCGTCGATGAGCGCCTGGAAGGCCTCGCGCGCCTGCAGGGGGGGTGGGGGTGGGGGGTGGGGCGGGGCGCGGGGTTTAGGTGATGCGAAGTGGGGCAGGCGCGCGCGCATTGCGTCGATGAGCGCCTGGAAGGCCTCGCGCGCCTGGGGAGGGGGGTAGAAGGGCAGCAGCGAGGGCGAGGCTGTTGGCATGCCCATGGCCCCGCGACCGTGGGGAGCGACCGTGGGGAGCGACCGTGGGGAGCGGACGCGGCGTCAGAGGATGTAACCGCATGCGTCAGATGGTGCAAGCGCACAACCGCGCCCGTTTCTCCGCGGTCTGCGCGTGCGGCAAGGCCCCGCGCGCGGCGCGCGCGTGCGCCCGCCACCCGCCTGCGGCCGCTTGAGCTTCATGGTTGGCGTCAACAGGTTGTTCTCGACGGTGAAGGGCTCGGGGACGAGCGCGACCGCCTGCACCATCTCAAAGCCCCGCAGCTTGGCGACGCGGCCTGAAGGGAGGGGGAGGTAAGGTTGTTCAAGCAGAGGTGAGTGTGGTCGAGCGAAGCCAAAAAGGCAGCAGCAGGGGCGGGGCCGGGGTGGGCCGCGCACGCACAAAGAGGGGGCGACCACACGTAATTGCGGCTCCACGCGCACGGGGCCGGCGGCGCATGGCCCGGGAAGGGGCCACCCCACGCGGTTGGTGTGCCCGCTCACCCTCCTCTGCGATGCTCTTGTTGACCGCGGCGATCACCGCCGGCTCGCGGCAGAGCGACGGCATGTCCTGCGGCAGCCTGGGGGGTGGTTTGCAGGGAGGGCAGGGGGGCGGGGGAGGAGGGGCCGCGAGGCGGGTTGGGGACGATGCAGGGGTGGAGAGGCGAATGGGCCAGGCGTGCAGGCAGGCAAGCCACGCTCGGCACGCAGCGACGTGTTCCCCGCGCCCACGCACGAGCCCCCGGCCGCGTTCGAGCGCGAGCGTACGTGCAATAGCTGGTGTGATAGGCGCGCGCGCGGGCACGCGCACAACGGCCCCATCCTCCATCCCACAACCGCCCCTCAAGGCCCTCTGGCGCCTCACCCCCGGTCCTTGGCCCAGGGCAGCAGGAACTCGGGGTCCGGCACCACCACAGCCACCAGCTGCGGCCGCAGGCTGTCGCCGTAGACAAACGACTGCGGGGGTGGGGGCGCGGGGTTATGGGGGGGGGGTAAGCGGGCGCAGCGTGCCGTCGCCAGTCAATGCCGGGTTGGGCTTCGCGCACACAGTCGGTTTCGCGCTGCAGGGGCCACATCGCACGCAACAACGCGAGGTCAAGCCACTGCTCAGGTTTGCCCCCTCCCCAGTTCGGCCCTTCGCGCCCCACGCACCTGCAGGACGAAGGGGCTGCGGGCGTAGACGTTCTCGATCTTCTCGGGCGCCACGTACTCCCCCTGGGCCAGCTTGAAGATATTCTTCTTGCTGCGGGGTGGTTGGGGGGCGTGCGGGGTGAGGGTGTGAGGGTGTGCTGGGTTTGCAGCGGCCGATGATATGCGTTCGCTGCCAGCTCGATAACGTGCAAGTTTCGGGAGGGGGGAAGGGGGGTGGTGGACAGCTGATCGCTTTGCCGAGAGAACAGAAACTGCCTGCTTCGCCGAGGTGGCACGAGGAAAAGTGAAGAGTTTCAAAGCCTCGTGCACACTACTTGCCCTCACCCCAACCTCCCCTCCCCACCGGTCGATGATCTTGAGCCGGCCGCCGGGCAGCCACATGCCGACGTCGCCCGTGTGCAGCCAGCCCTGGGCGTCGATCACCTCGCGCGTCTGCGGGCGGGGTTGCGGGCGGGCACGCAATGCATAGGCGTTAGGTGGGGAGCGGCAGGGAGGGCCTCACTGCGCACCCTCCAGGGGCTGCGCAGCGAGCCAACCGCCCCGGGGCGCGCGTGCCCCTCCCCCTAACCCCTCGCCACTCCCGTCGCCCTTCTCCCTACGCCTGGACCTTGGCCCTCGGCCCTCGCCACTCGTCCTTCACCTCCCGGCCCCCCTCCCCCAACCCCCTCTCCCCACCTGGACCTCGTCCTTGTAGTAGCCCTTGAAGATGGTGGGGCCCCGCACGCACACCTCGCCCCTGCCGATTCAAGGGGAGGGCGCAGGCATGCATTGTGGTTGAAGCGATGGTGGTTGCCCAAGCATCGAGCGCCCCGTTGCCCCGCCGCCAACGCCACGCCCCCTGGCCTCGCCGCTGTGCCCACTCCTGCAGACCTATGCCCCCCCCTTGGGCCAAATGTTTCAATGCCCCACCCCCCCCCAGCGCCCTCACCGCGGGTAGGGCTTGTCAGAGCGGGTGTAGTTCATCTCGGGGATGTCCACCAGCTTGACCTCGCAGCACGGCAGGGGGGCGCCCACCTGTGAGAGACAAGGGGGGGGGGGCGTTGAGGGGTGTGCGGCGAGTTTTCGCCGTGCGCAGCGGGGAGGGCTGGTCCAAAGAGTCCAGGGCGGGGCCAGAGGCGCAAACATGTGCCTCCTGGGGGCAAGCGTTTGCAGGGGCCCCCGGGGCCGGGCACAGGCGAAGGGCTCACGTGTCCGATGGTGGGGTCGTCGGGGCGGGTCAGGGAGATCGTGCAGGACGTCTCCGTCATCCCCTGCGGGCACAAAAGGCGCGGGCGGGCGCGAGGTTGGCAGGATGGCGCTGTGCAGGCGGCGCAGGCTGTGGTGCGCGTGCACATGCATGGGTTGTCTGCATGCACAGGCTAGGCAACAATACCTGGGGACAGCATGCAACTAGGGCCCTGCCTGGCCCTCCCATGCAAAAAAGGGGGTGCTCACGTATCCCTCCAGCACGGTGCAGCAGAAGCAGACGCGCAGGAACTGGGGTAGGTCGCATGAAGGGCGGGCGCGCAGGTGAGCGCGCATGAGAGCGTTGGCGCTGCGACTTGCGCGGCAGCACACAGCCCGCCCATGGTAAGAAAGCAAAGCAGCGCAGCAAGAAAGCGCAGGTGCGACACGCAAGAGGCCAAGCCGCTACTCGGCGCTCCGTGAAAAGGGCCCCGCGCGGCACGCTGCGGGGGCAGCCCCCCCCCCTCCCCCCGCGGCGCCAGGCGCCCCTCACACCTGCATGACCTCGGCGCTGATGGGCGACGCGCCTGCGGGCACGCGGGAGAACCGAATTGGGCGGGGCCGGGTTTTGAGCAACTGAACACGCCTGGGCGTATAGCAAGCTGCTGCGCACCCGATGGTTGCGCGCCTGGGTGGGCCCTCAGCATGAGCCCCCCATCCTTCCCTACCCTGCACCTGCTGTTCAACACCCCAACCAGCAATCACGCTACACAGCAAACGCACCCGGACTTCCAAATGTTCCACAACACCCATCCACCCCCTCCTCGCTGTCCGCTCCTGATCATAACACTCCAACCAGCCAACACGCCACGGAGCAAACGCACCCTGACCGCCCACACGCCCCCCACCTGTCGTGAGGTACTTGACCTCGCCCCCGAGGCGCGCCCGGATCTTCGAGAACACGAGGCGGTCCCAGAACGGCCCCCAGCGCCCGCCGGTCAGGTCGCCCGCCTGCAGCGCCGCCACCTTGGAGGCGTACGCCTGCGCAAGGGGGTGGGGTGGGGGCGGGAGGGTGGGGTGTGCGGCGTTGAGGCACAGCGGTGTGCGAGGCAGTAAGGGTTAGAGGCGATAAAGGCGCAGCAGCGAGGGAGCGCCCGTACAGCGGCCGTACAGCAGCGATCAAAGGAGGGGCAGGCGGCCCGCGCGCCCTGGCTGCCCCGCGCCCAACCCGCGCCGCCGGTGCGGCCACCCGCCGGCCCACCCGCTCGAACAGCGTCCGCGACAGCGCGTTGCCGGTGCGTATGGTGCCCATGACGCGGTCGTAGATGCGGTTCCAGAGGCGGGGGACGCTCACAAAGATGTGGGGCTTGAGCGCCTGCGGGGAGGTGTTCGCGGCGGAAGCATAGGCAGGGAGGCCTTCTTGCTGCGGACGCACGCTGAGCTGCGGCCGGCGTTTTGCATGCGAGACTCCCCCCCGGGCTGCCCTGGGTTTAATCTAAACCCAGGGCAGTTTATCGAAGCGTCCCCCTTTTCCGACCCCCCCCCCCCGCGCCCCACCAGGACGTCGTCCAGCAGCTCCTGCACGTTGCCCGAGTAGAAGCCGATGGAGCCGCCCATGTGCACCGTCATCTGCAGGGGTGCCAACCGGCGCGGGGGTGTGCGAGGGTGAAAGGGGGGCGTACAACGGGTGCTGTGCTCGCGCACGTGTGCACGCATGCATACCAGCCCAAGGCGCGAGCACGTGCAACCCCTCAATTGTGCTGGGGGCGGGTAGGCCCGCGCGACGGTGCGCAAGCAGGCGCACCGTCATGTTGTTGCGCTCGTAGATGTGGGCAAGGGGCAGGTAGCTGATGTGGCGGTCGCCGGGCTGGAAGTCGTCCAGCAGCGCGGCGGTGCCCGCGGCGTCGGCGATCAGGTTGGCGTGGGTCAGCATCGCACCTGGGGCGTTGAGAGGGGCGGCGGGCGCGCGATTGGGCAATTGTGTATGTGGGGGGGGGCTTGGCGTGCGTCAGCATCGCGCCTGGGGCATTGCAGGGGCGGTGGGCGCGCGCGCATGTGTTGGGTGTGTGGTGGGGGACGGGCGCCGAAAAATGATAGGGGCGCTGCCACAGGCCATGGAGGTCTGAGAGGCATGCCAGAGACGAGGCGGGTGCAGAAGGAGGGCGCACCAGCACCCTGTGCCCCCTCGCTCCTGCCAAAGGTCCACACCCTGTCCATGCCTCTTGTTGACACAACCCAAGCAGCGCACCCTTGGGCGTGCCCGTCGTGCCCGAGGTGTAGCAGATGGTGGCGAGGTCGACGGGCCGCGGCGGCACGTGCGCGCGGGGGTGGCGGCGGCCGAGGGACTCGACCTGCGAGGGGCCGGGCGGCGGGGGCGAGCAGTCGGGCGCCGGGAGCGTGGCTTGGGCGGCGCCAAGCCGCGCCTTTGCCCACGGCCCCCCGCCCTTGCGCAATCGCTGTTGGGGCTGGCACCAAACGGGATGCAGAGATTCCCACAAGCTTTCAGGAACATGGCCTTTGTCAGCCCTGCCAGCGCCCACGCCGCACAGCGCTACCCAGCTGCACACCTGCTCGATCGTCACCATTCGCGCCTTTGTGCCCGCCGGCAGCTCCGGCAGCCGCGCCGCCGCCGCGCCCCACACCACCAGCAGCTTGACGGCGGGGCAGCGCGGCAGGCAGGCTGCGAGCGTGGGCAGCACCGCGACGCTGCAGCCGACCACAGACAGCTCAGCATGGTTGCAGATGTACCTATGGGGTGGGAGCCGGGGTGATGAGGTGTAATGCAGAGGGTCGGTGACTGGCGAAAGAGCCTGCAAGCATGGGGGGCGGGCCGCCAACGCCAGCAGCGACTCACATCCAGGCCGCAGAGGCACACGCCAAGGGCTCGCTCATGCGCGGCCCCCGGCGCCGCCACCTGCGCACGCGCCCAGGCATCGCCACCCAACCCCCAATGTCGCCGAACATGCTCACTCGACGGCGTCGGGCCCCAGGGTGTCGTACAGCGGCACCGTCGTCATCGAGTACGCGTGGGCGGCGGCGTCCAGCAGCACCCACTCTGGCGCGGGGGCAAATGCAGGCGGCGCGGCGGGGCGTGGTGAGCTCACTTGGGTTCAGGCGCGCGGCTTGGGAGCGCGGGGGCCCCAAGGAAAGAGGGCCCGCAAGCCCCCAGCTGCTTTTTGTGACGCCCGGCCCCTGCCGCGGCGCCGCCCGTGGGCAGCAAACAGCGGCGTCACCGGCCCTGCCCAAAGCCCGCCCGCCCCCCGAGGCCCGCCGCACCCTTGCAGTTGACCGAGTAGAGGCCGACCATCGACTTGGGCCCGATGCCCAGCTGCAGCAGGCCCGACCCGATGGCGGTGCGAATGTCGCCCGCCTGGCGGCCCGAGGGAGCGCGCGGGCGGGAGCGGCTCGGTGCGGGGGCCCTGCAGCCCGAGGCGGCTGCAGAACGTTCGGCTGGCGGCGTCGGCGAGGGGCCTGTCGTGCCCTTGCCCAGCTGCCGCCTGTGCCATGCCGCCCTTAAGCGCGCAAGCCCACGACGCGCTCACAACGCCCCTCTGCTGCAAACCGGATGGCACCCCACCCGCCCCCCTTCCCCGCCACCCCAAAAAGCGCGCCTGCGAATAGGTGAGCCACGTGTAGGGCCCCAGCTCCCCCTTGGAGTCGCGCTTGCGGCTGCCGAGCGCCGGCACCTGCGGGAGGGGAAGCGCGCGCAACGTGGCCAGGCATCGGCGGCCGTGGCCGGCACATCACGCAGCGCGTGCAGGGACGCACGCGCTCCCGCGCAGCGGGCAGGCGCCTAGGGGAGGCCCGCTCGGGCCGGCCGCCTCACGTGGGGGAAGCGCGACACCGACGTCTCCCAGTTGTCGTACAGCGTGTGCACGTGCTCGTCGGGCGCCGGGAACGTGGACATCAGCTTGCGGGGCGAGAGCGTGGACCTGGAATGGAGGGGGCATGGCAAAAGGCGTCGCTTGACGCGCACTGCGCGCGCGCAAGGCCTGGGCGCAGCGCGCAGCCTGCAGCGCCACCGTCCCTGGTAACCACCCGCATGCCCCGGCTGCCTACTGGCGGCCACGAGGTGTCGCATGGGCGCACCAGCAAGCTATCAGGACGCCGTACGAGCCCGCGGGACGCCCCAGCGCACCTGTAAACGTCCCACGGGCCCTCGTCCTGCAGCTGCTCGGGCAGGGGGACCGCATACGCCTCTCCTTCGGCCATTAGCGCATCGCCAAGCACCAGATCCTGGCCGCTGGTGGGCTGGGGAGCGAGCTGGGGCGCGAGCTGGGCTGCGAGCGCCTCCAGCCGCCGCTCGTAGACTTCCATATCGAACTTTGTGCGTGTCAGACTTGTGCGCGTGTGGTGGAGGCCCCTGCTTCGGCTGAGACGGCTGCTTCACACGTCAGCAGAACGGTCTGCCCTGCTGAGCTCAAAGCAGTGTTCGCAACGGTACGGCCTCGCGGATTGTGCATGGGTTGGAGTGGGGGGAGTGAAGGGGAGAGCCGGCGGCGGGCGTCGGCGGGTGCGAGTGACGCCCGCCGCCGGTGAGACCGCCGGACGCACCCCAGGGCGCACCGCTACGTCCCCAGCCAGGACCGCGTTAGAGCGTATTACAGCAGCAGCGCCAGCCATGCGCCCATGAACGCAAAGCCGCCGTAGGGGGCGAGCTTGCCCAGCGTGCGGTCCTCGCGCAGGGCACAGGCATAGCACGACCCCGAAAAAAGCACAATGCCCGCGCTTGCAAGCGCGCCGACCACGTTTGGCCGCCTGCGCGGGGGGCAGGAGAGGGAAGGGGGCGGCGGGGGGTGCCTGACGTTGCTGGGCCCTGCCCCGCGCCCCAGCAAGCGGGCTGGTTGCAGGCGCGCTGCCAACGCTGCACGCACCCCTCATCGGAGCGGGGCGCGTGGAAGGGCGGTGGGCCCTTGTCCTGCCCACCCAAGCGCTCGCCGCTGGGTGGGCATCAGCAGCAGCGATGGCGGCGCTGCTCGGGCCCTCACGCCCCGCCCTCCCCACCTCCCCCGGCTCCCTCCTCCTCCGCACCAGCCCCCCCTTCAGCCTGCCCCCCACCCGCGCCGCCTCGGCCAGCCGTCGCATGCACCTCGCGAGCGGCGCGACCGCCAGCAGCAGCGAGTGGTACATCTGCTGGCTGTTGGCGCGCTTCCAGACCTCGGAGAAGTGGGGGTCCTTGGGCTTGAGCGCGTGCGCGCCATAGGCGGCGAGCGCCACGCCCGTGAAGCCTGCGCGGCGGTGGGGGAGTGTGCGGCGTGGAGGAGCTCGATGAGTTGGCAGCGGCCACGCCGTTGGCCACGCGCGCCAGGGCTTCGGGCTGTGCTTGCGGCGCCGCCAGCACCACACAATGTGTTGCGGGCAGTTCGAAAGCCCTGCTGTAATGTGGCGTGCTTCTTCACGCTCAGGGGCGTGCCGCAGGCCCCAGGCGCAGCCAGATGTGCCGGCACCGGCGGCGCCACAGTCGCCGAGCGCCCCACCGCCGCCCACCGGACAGGGCCGCCACCTTGAGCCAGGGACTCCCCGACACCGCTGCTGCCATACTTCTTCTACTGAAGACACCTGGACCACGGTTCTACAAGCGTTCGATCTCGATCGCGTTGAATCGTCCCTTGCTCAAGCCAGAGTAATATCAAGGAATTATAGTGGTTCTGAAACGCTGTGCGCTCGGTGGCGACCGCTCGCAGGCCTGCAGCACGGGTCGACACCCGTCGAGCAGCCGCCGCTCGCTGCCGCACCGCCCGCCGCGCTCGACGCCGCCGCCCTCTGCGGCTTGGCTCGGGGAAGAATGGCAGATGGGGACCTGGTCTGCGTGGGCGACTGGCTAAGCAACACGGTGAGCGAGCGATGGGCGCTCGGTGGGCGCGCTGCATTGCCGGCGGTCGCATTGTCCCCGACCCCTCGCCCGCAAACCGCATCCTGCTCTCAGCGCAACGCCGCCCACGCCCAACGCCAGGACGAGCACACCCCCGGGCCAGGCACCTACGAGCGCGGCGGCTTCATCTATGCTTCTGTCGTCGGCGCGCGCCAGGAGATGCCCGCAGTGGCGAGCGGCGAGGTGGGCGCTGTGGCTTCAGGCGTCGCACGGGCGCAGCCAGAGGGCGGCCGCTGCGCCGACATGTGCGGTGCAATCGCAGCCCGCCTGTCGGTGACTGTAGCTCGTGGCGGTGGCGGCGGCCTGCGAGACGTGCATGGTGGCCGCCAGCCTAGGCCACCCGCCCAAAGGCCGGGCCTCGCCCCCCCCTCTTTTCGCGCCTTGGCCCCACCCCTCTGGCAGCTCCCCCTGCTGGAGGTGGCCAGCCGGACGTCGCAGCCGGTAGTGCCCGAGCCCGGCGCCATAGTGACCGCCAAGGTCTCGCAGGCGCGTGGCCGGGGCGGTGGGAGGCGGCCCCAGCCAGGGGTTAGCGGCGGGGCGGCGCCAGGGTTTGAAGCTGCAGCCTGGGTTTGGCCCGCTGCCCGTGATGAGGAGCGCGCTGGAAGCTCGGGCCGAGGGCACAAAATGCGACGGCCGCAGGCGCAGCCGGTTGCAGCAGCCGCATGCGCGCCTCGGGCCTTGTCCTGTCCCTGGGCAACATGCCCGCACAGGCAGGGCGCACACCCCCAACCTGACCCAACCTGGGACCCCCCACCCCGACCCCGCGCCATACAGGTGACGCCCACGGGCGTGCACTGCCGCATCCTGTGCGTCGGCCCCCGGGCACTGGACGTTGAGTTCAAGGGCCTCATACGGTGGGGTTGGGTGGGGGGTTATTGGTTGGGGCCCCGCAGGCCAGGGCGCAGGGGCCCGGCTAGGGGGAAGGGGCGAGGAGGTAGAGGGGGTTCTGGGGCCTTGGGGGCCTGGTCTGGGGCGCGGATGGAAAGGGGCGTTGCCTGCCGCACAGGCCTCGAAAGCTGGGCCGCTCGACGCCGCCCACGCCTGCTCTAACGGGCCCAACACGGGGCTGCGGCCAGCCCCCCCTGACATGTAGGCCCAACCCCAACCCTTGTCCCCACCGACCCCCAGGCTACAGGACGTGCGCGCCACCGAGGTGGACAAGATATCCATGTACGACTGCTTCAGGCCGGGGGACGTGGTGAGCAGGCGGAGGGAAGGGCGCGCAGGTGCATTTGTCAAAGCTGCGCGGGCGAGGGAGCACTGCGCCCTGCTGTGCCCGGGCGCCCGGGCCTCTGCCTCCGCACCACACAGTTTGGGGGCAGCCCTGTGTTTGTGCAACCTGCCCACCCCCTCCTGCCGCAGGTGCGCGCCGAGGTGATCAGCCTGGGGGACGCGCGGTCCTACCACCTCACCACCGCTCGCAACGAGCTGGGCGTCGTCCACGCCACCAGCATGGCGGGTGCGGCCCCCAGCCCCCCGCCCTCAAACCCCCTGCCCCCCTGGGGCTCGCGCGTGGCCGCGTGCGTCCTGGAGGAGGTTTGGCCTTGCACACGTTTTGCAGGCGCTTGGCATGTGTTTGCCGGAGGGCTGGGCGCTGCTTGCAAGGGTGTGAGGCCCGATGCCGCGATGGCGCCCGCAGCGTTGGCAACGCCCTGGGTGCGCCGGCCTTTCACCGTTTTGTCCGCCCGATGCCAAGTCCATGCCCATGCGCCCCCCTGCCCCCTGCCTGTCCACCACCTCTCCCCCTCAAAGGCAACGCCATGGTGCCCATGTCCTGGGAGGAGATGCTCGACCCAACTCCCTTGCACGCTCCCTGCCCCTCCGCCTCCCACCACCACCACCACCACTGCTGCCCCCCCCCAAAGGCAACGCCATGGTGCCCGTGTCCTGGGAGGAGATGCTCGACCCCGAGACGCGACGCGTGGAGAAGAGAAAGGTGGCAAAGGTGGCGGCCCCCG
>VIYE01000091.1:0-12305 GCA_008037345.1 Messastrum gracile | reverse complement strand
CGGCGGCGCGACGGCCAGCATCGTGAAGTGGCGGAGGAACCTGCAAGGGTTAGGGGGTTGGGGTGTTACGTCAGTGCGTGGGGGTTGTGTCGGGCGCACAAAGCAATGAGGGCGGTGGCTGGGACGGCTGGGCACCGCAGGCAAGGGCGGGGGCCCGTCAGCGGGCAAAACATTCACCCTAGCTGGGTGAATGACATTTTGACGACATTTTGCCAGGGCCGTGCCCCAACCCGAGCTCGACCCCCGGCCCCCCTTGCCCCCCGCCGAGCCCCTGGCATCCAACGCCCCCCTCCCCCCACACCCACCTGGGCGACACCTCCTGCCGACCGCCGCCCGGCGGCGCGCACGCTGCGCACAGCGTCGCCCCCTCCACGGACTTCCAGAACAGGCCCTTCCGGTCGTAGAAGCCCCCCGCGTCCGCCAGCTGGCGCAGCAGCTCGACGGGGGGCTGCGCGCCAAAGGGCTCGCGGGCGGGCATGTTGACGTCGTCGACGAAAAACACGGCGCGCTTGCCGGCCGGGGGGCCGTACCTTCGGGGTGGCGGCGGCGCAACAGGGCGATGGGATGTTGCTGGGAGGCCGCAAAAGCGGATTCCGCCGCCAACGGTGCCACGCACCTGCATAGGCACCTGCTCGCCAGGCCGGCCATCTTAATTCCTCCTTCCCAGACCTGATATCTCTTGTCTCATTGCAAAAATCAGCCTCAGCCCTGACCTGTTCTTCTTCTTCCGCTCCAGCTTTGACTCGAGCAGCAGCTGCGTGTCCAGGCTGCCCGTCTGCGCGCTGAACACGATCGTGTGCGCGACCACCCCCGGGGCCGCGCCCGCCGGCATCGCCGCGCCCCACGCCGGCCGCGTGTTTGCCTTTACCACCCCTGCAGCGGGTGCTGCGCCTGCTGGCGGCCCGTCGGCTGCAGCGAGCGCCGAGAGGGCCGCCTGCACCATGACTGACTTGCCGACGCCGGTGGGGCCGGTCAGGAGGGCCGGGCGGCCGGCGCCGAGGCAGAGCTCCAGCAGGGCTGCGTGGCGCACCGTGTCGACCGTCGGGACCAGCATCTGGCGGGCGGGCAGGCGGGGTTTGTGCGGGGAAGGGGGCAGCGGGCGCCGTTGCTCCGTGAGGGCGTGCAGCGCCCTGTTCGGTCCTAAAGTCATTTGGCCCCGGGGCCTGTGCAACAGCAACACAAACCCTGCAGGCAGTACTGGCCCAACCTTCAAGCGCTCGACTGTCCATACGAAAAAGAAGGCCCGGCCCACCTCAAAGAAGGGCGTTTCTTTGCGGTAGACAAAGCCCGGCACGCTGTCGGCCCAGCGCCGGAGCTCGCAGGGGGCGGGCGGCGCGGCCTCGCCGGCGGCCCCAGCAGGGGCGGCGCCGGCGGGGCGGGGGAACCATACCTGGTAGTCATACACCAAGCCGCCGCCTGGGGCACGGCGAGCGCGCAAGTGTGACCGTGTGCTGTGAGAGCAGCTGGCGCCGGCTTGTGAACGCATGCGTGTGTGGGCCTTGCAAGCCGCGCCCGCCCGCCGCGCCTGGCGTTTGCCGCGCCCCAGCCAATGCGGTGGGGCTGCCGCTACCGCAACTACCCACCCCAACCCACCAGGGAACGCAGCCGCCGGCGCCAGCTGCTCCCGCGCAAACGCGTCAAAGCCGTCCCGGCAGGCGGCGGTGAGGTTGGCGCCGACCGCCCAGACGTAGGAGAAGGCGAAAATGGCCCCGAGGGACGCGGCAAAGGCAGGGCCTTCGAGCTCGCGCAGGGGGAAGCCGCGCGCCGGCTCCAGGAGCGACTGCGGGCCAGGTGATTTGGGGGGGTTGCTTACTTGGGGCCGGGACAGGCCAGGATGGGGCCTAGCCTGTCAGCGCGCGGGCGGTCCCAATGGACATGGCAGCTGCACCCGTTAACGCGCCCTGCGCATGTTGGCACGTGTTCACCTCGGCCCCTCTTGCGCAGTACCGCGCACGGAACCACGCCACGCACCCACCCATTCAACCCAACCCAACCCCCACCCACCTGCATCAGCGACGCCAGGCTGGCCACCAGGTTGTTGTCCGAGGAGGGCACGTGCTCGTGCCCGTGCCGCCGCACCCACGCGAGCCCAGGGCCGACGTGGGCGTAAAACAGCGCCGCGGCCGCCGCCCGCTGCTCGGGGGACAGGCCGGGCGCGGCCCTCGACAATGCGCCGCCTTCGCCGGCCTGCGATGCAGCGTGGGAGAGTGTAACGGATATGCAGATCGCAAGGCGCGTTCGTTTGGCAGCGCAAGCACCAACACCAACTGGCGGGTGACAGGTGCACTTGGTTTGTGGGCCCTGAACGTGGACGCCGCACGACCAGGGAGACAATTCAATGGAAGCGCGCCGACGCGCCAGCCAGCAAGCCAGCCGTCCACTCGCCACTCACCCAGCTCGCCACGAGCGGCCGCCAGCCTAGCTCTCCGGGGGCTACGTACACCACGCCGCAGCGCGACACCGTGGCAGGCGACGCCGCCGCGAGGTCGGCCACCTCGAACAGCACGCGCATGGAGGCGGCGTCGAGCTTGATGCGCTCGCCGTTGGGCAGGCACAGCGTGCAGTTGTCGTCGAGCACTGGATGTGTGTTTGGTTGGGGGTCGCCGGGAGCGGTGCTGCTGGTCAACGCGTGGTGGCAGTTGTTGGGTACGCTGACATGCGTTGAGCGAGGTGGCACGCCTGGAAGATCAGGTTTGACAGCAGCACAGGGCCCAGGCATGCACAGGTCAGCTGGCGCAACCCAACAGCCTGCGCAGCCCTCAATCCGGCCCTGCACAGCGCGCCCGCCCGGCCCACCCGTGTTCATGGACTCGACCCAGACCGCGTCGACGGGGCCGTCAAACACAACCCACTTCTTGTCGGGGCTGGTGTCCGCCACCGCCGCGCGGATCAGGGCGCTCGCCTGCGGGGTGGGAGGGATGCAGGGGTGAGAAGCCGGTATCCGCCAGTGAAACCCAGCTTGGAATGACAGGCTCACTGGGTGCCTCCGCCAGGCAACCCGGGCGGCCCGCCCACGCCCAGCTTGCTGCTCAAGCACCTTTCCATGCCTGCCCACCTACAAAGCCCGCCCTCCCGCCATGCTTAAGCAACCGCCCCACGCGCGCTCACCAGGCCGTCGGCCCACTCGTTGGTCAGGGGGCTGTACTCTCCATACAGCTCCCCCAGCTTGACCGCCTTTGGGTTGAGCACGTCGGCGCGCACGGCCTGAGTTGGAGGGGCAGGACAATTCGGATTTGTTAGCCTTGCCTTAGTGCGGAGCATGCTTGGGGGCACAGGTGCACGGGGATTGACATTGCAATTTTAATTGAGAGGCGGTGGGATGGCTGGTGTAGAGGCCCAGCGGGAGGCAGACATGGATTAGGTTGGCTAGGCGGCTATGCATGTTTTAGGTTACAAAGCAAGCAAGCAAACATGTGACAGCACACTCCCAGTGCGCCCACCTGGTACTCGGGGTTGGAAGACCCGGCGCGCCGCAGCTCGGTCAGCGCGGACTGCAGCGCGCGGTACACCGCCGTCTTGCCGCCGCCCGTGGGGCCGACCTGCGGGGCCGGGCGCCGCCGTTGCACGATCGCGTGTGGTTAGAAGAGGTTGGTGTTGCAGTGGTCAGGTGGCAAGCGGTGCAGCGCACCAACCCCACAGCACACTTTAAAAGCAGGCACGTTAGCTTAGGCTGCTGGGTTTGCAGCCAACGAAAGGGCAAGGGCCGATGCTGGCAGGCGCACCAGCATGACGCCGAAGCGGACGTCAAAGGTGTCGTGCAGCTGCAGCACTTTCTTCACAAACGCGGCCGGCTGCTGCAGGCCGGCGGCGGCAAGCGCCGCCCGGACCGCGCCCTCCAGCTCCCCGTGGTCCTGAAAGGGGGTTAGCAAGATATTGGGGTGATTGGGGTGGTAGGGATGAACAGCTGTCCGCACTCTGAGGCCATCAGCACCGGCGCTTGACCAATGCATGCCGCCCGCGTGCCTGCGCGCCCCACTGCGCTTACATCCCGCCGCAACCTTGCAGGCGTCCCCCTATTTTCCAAACTAAACCGACCTGGTCGGGGACGTTCAGGCCCGGGAAGAGGTCTGAAATGATGCCGCAGAACAGCGCCGCGTCGCGCGCCAAAAACTTGGGCAGGTTGGAGTCGCGCATCGCCCTGCGCCCGGAGGGGGGCCACCGGTTTTCAAGGGGGGCCAAACAGGGTGTCAACAACGGTGGGCAGGACGCAAGCCGGCAATGGGCGCTTGAAGGTACGTGAAGCGCTGCAGCCTGTGTTTGCACAGCAAGGCGTGTGCAAAGAGCCCAAGGCGCGCTCGGGCCCCCGTGGCTGCGGCCTCGCCTGATGAGCACCACGTCCTCTGGCAGCTCGGGGTTGGCCCGCCTGAGGGCGCCGGCCATGACGAGCACGCTCTTGACCGCGCGCATGCCAAAGTCGTAGTGGTCCTGAGGAAGTGGTGCACACGAGGAGATAGGTGAGGGGTTGGCAGGGGCGTGTTGCCGGAAGGAAGGGGAAGAGGCAGGGGGAAAAGTTGTAAGGCCGCATCGCAGCGCGGCACACACCTCAACGCTGGCCCCTGGCGAGGCGTCGCACGCCGCGCACGCCTCCGCCGGCGCAACCCCAGGGCCCGCGCCGCGCGCGCCCCGCTTCCAACCCCGAAGCTTCATGCACGTACGGTATGCGCGCGCACACGCACCCACCTGCTGGCTGAGCTGCTCGCTGGCGAGCTTGTAGAGCTTGACCATCTTTCGGGCCAGGCCGCGGCTGCCCTCGAAGCCCTCGCTGAACAGCATGACCTCGGCGACTAAGCTGTAGTCCGGGATCATCATCGCCATCGGGCGGAACAGGGCCTGGGCGGGCGGGGTGAGGGAGAGGCGTGCAGAGAGCGTCGGTGAGCGCAGGCATGGGGCAACAAGGGTGCGACAGGGGGCCTCTGCGCTCCACAGACTAAGCAGCGCAGCACCACCGGCCACCCAAAGCGGCCGCACAAGCAAGCTGGTGCCGGCCGCCCGGGCTCGGAAGGACAACTCAAACGCACCTTGAGGTTGTCTGGCAGCTCGGTGCGCCCCGCGTATCCGGGGTTCATGGTGATGAACACGCCGCAGCTGGGCAGCAGGCGGATGGGGCGGCCCTCGAACCAGAAGCGGTCCAGGCCCGCGCGGAGGGCGTTCTGGATGGTCAGCAGCTGCTGGGCGACGACGGACAGCACCTGGCGGTTGGAGGGGTTGGGGGGGGGTTGTTTTGAGCACGGCATTCCCCTGACTTCGTGGGCCGGAACGCCGATTGGCAGGCCCATACCCCTCCAAGAAGTGTTCGCGTTCGGCGGCTCGTGAGCACCAAGGCCGGCCAGGCCCCACCTCGACGTTGATGCGGTTGAACTCGTCGAAGCAGGCCCAAGCGCCGCTGGACGCCAGCCCCGCGAGGAACTTGGCCTGCGCGTACCGAAGCTATGCATGTGAGCCGGGAGCAGCGCTCTAAACCAGGGCTTTGGTCGAGATGTGCCACACAGGACAATGCCCCTCTCAACCCAGCCACCTGGGTCCGGGGCTGAACGTCCTGTTGTCACCATATTGTTGTTACCTATTGCCCCCCCCAAAGCCCGCACCATGAACCGGAAGTCCAGGTTCTCGCCGCAGTTGAACACCACGCAGTTGACGCCCAGCGCCTTGCCCAGGTCCTTGGTCGTCTCCGTCTTGCCCGTGCCTGGCAGGACATTGGAGGCATGGGAAGAGGCATGGACATAAATGGACATAAATGGAAGCAGATGTGGCCGCCAGGAGGGCCCAGGAGACAAACGTCGGCTGGGTCGCCCCTCCAGGTTTTCGACCGAGCCCCACAGTCGCTGGCGGTGCCGGAAACCTGCCCCCCCCAACTCCCCGCCCCTCGCACCGGCCGGCCCTGCGGGCGCGCCGCCAAGCTTTAGGTGCAGCGCCCCCGTGAGCGTGAGGTAGCAGCGGTCGGTCATGGGCGTCACCACGAGGCGCGGCTGCGCGCCGAGGAACTCGTAGCCGTACGCAAAGGCCGCGTTGACCTGCGATGGTGATTTGAAAACCGGGTGGTTTGTTTATCAAGTAAAGGCAGCGCTTTCTGGGGTTTGGGCCATGTTGTGGCATGCAGAAAGACGTGCATGCTATGGTTTGGGCCAGCTCACGCCACCACTGCCATCACCAAAGTTGGCGCCGCCGCCCCCATCTGGGTAATTGCAAGCACCTGGCGCACGACGAGGTCGTCCCCCTCCCAGTAGTACCGCAGCTGCATCTGCCACTCAAAGTCGGCGGTGCTGGCCGCGCGCTTGGCCGCCAGCTGGCCGACGATGTCTGCAGGTGTCGGTTTGTTTGTGGTGTGTCGCAGGGCCGTAGAGAAAGGCGTTAGAGAGGGAGCGAGGCAGGCATGAGTCAGGGGACCATCAAATTCTGGGGTCGTCCGAAGCCAGAAAACAAGCATCAAGCCTGGGCGGCGCAACCAAAGGTCCTCCGATGGCCTCTGCCCCTGGGCGCACCCCTTGCGTGGACGTCTATGGTGATCAGCGCGGCCAGGCTGCGGCGCGCGAGGCCGCTCAGCTCGCCGCGCACGAGGCGCGTCAGGTCGGCCAGCTGGGACGCGTTGGCCTGCATTGAGGTCAATTATGATGCATGGGCAATGGCCAGGGGGGTTGCCATGTCAGGGCAGCTGAGCGCAAGCTGGGAACCTGGGGTCGCTCGGGCATCCCTTATGTATGACCAAAATCCAGGGCAGGCGCCCGCCCTGCCACTCAACCGCACGCTCTGCAGCGGCGCAGCTCCCTGCTAGCAGCCCAGGGCCCTGCTCCGCTTCCCCCAAAGCCCAAAAGGCCTCCCCTGACCAGCGCTCGCCTGGTGCAGCTCCTCCAGGCCCTGCGCGGGGTCGGGGCCGCCCAGGCGCTCCTCCACGGCGGCGCACCAATAGGCCTGCAGGGCACGAGCGCCGATAGCATGAGGGTTGCCGGGTCTGCTGTGTGCATCTGAACCACGTTTCCAATATGGCAAGGCATATGCAGGCAGGGCCGGGCACACTGCATGGTCTGTGCATGATGGTGCTGTTATTTGCCACGTTGCAAGCTACTGCTCTCTTGCACGCCCCCTCGCGCCGCCGCTCGCACCTGGCTTATGGCGATCACGAGCTGCGCGGGGTTGGAGGGCTGCTGCACCCAGTCGGGGCGCGGCTCCTCGGGGTAGGAGGCCACGCAGGCCTTTGCCAACCGCCGCAGCGAAGACACCATCGCGGTCTCCACCTGGGCGGTGGCGGGTTTGGATGGAGAGGGATGCAAGCAGCAGTTGCAGGCAGTGACGCTCGAATCGCCGTGGGGAAAGAAAAGCTCCGACGCATGCAAGCCACTGCTGCATGAAGCCACCACCCACGCCCCGCACCTGGCCGAGCCAGCTCTCCACGCCGCCGCGCGCCTTGACCGCGCTCTTGCCGAGGCGCACGCGCTCGCCCTCGCCTGCGTTGGGGGTTACCGAGAGGAGCGTGGGTTGGTTCTGTTTTAGCTGCCGCTGCACGACAACGCAGCCCTTCCCGGGCCCTGTGCTTATCAAGCTCCTCCTTTTTTTCGGCGTGGCCTCCCGAGCAGCGCAACCCATCGGAGCCAAAAGGGGCGCGCGCACCGCTGACGATGCCAAAGATCTCGGCGCTCTTCGGGTCCTCCCCAAAGTCGAGGCGCCGGATCCCGTCGAAGCACTTGCCGATGTGCGGCTGGACAGCCTGAGAGGGGATGGCGGGCCGCGGGCGGCACAGGCCCGGCAGAGGCGGGTGCAGGGCGGCGACAGCGTGAGGCGGCCACAGCGTGAACTTGGCAAGCCCCAGAGTGCATTGCATCAAGCACGTCAAATGGGGTGCTGGCGTCGACGTGCGCAAGCAGCCCCCAACGCCTTTCGTGAGCCCGCTCGTGGGCGGTCGCGCTCTGGCCACCTCACCTGGGCATTCTTGGCCTGCGCCAGTATCTCCAGCAGCTCGTCGTTTGACAGGAAGTAAAACCTAAAGGGTGTTGGGAGCGAAAGAGCTAGCTTGGGCCTTTCCCGCTGCCTGCCACTGGCCATGTGATGCCCAAAGCACACATTAACGATTACCCAGGCGAGGCGACTACCATTGAGCGTCTCGGCGCCGGCTCAAGCACACTTTGCTTCCACCGGCCATGCCCTCGCGCCCTTGCCTGGGGAAGGCGATGCGCTTCGTCTCCAGGTACTCTTCGAGGCTCTTGCTTATGGCCTCCAGCGTCTCAAAGCTCTTTTGCAGGGACTCGAGAAGGTCTGCCGAGGTAAGGGTGCCGGCAGTGGTGGGGAAGGCCCCTTAACAAACTTCCTGCTCAGGGTTGACCAAGCAGGTCTGGTTCGACCTGAGAGGGACGCGGGCCATTGCTACCAACACCTGTGTGGTCGCAAGCCACGAGCAAAGCATGCTTCTCACAACGGCGCACAGCCCCTGAGCCGCCGGCGCGCGCGAGCGTGCCCCCCCCCCCGCGCTCACTCGGGTTGCTGGCCGTCTGCAGCGCGTTGGGGCGGTCCTTGGTGCGCCGCATGACGTCCCTCAGCTGGCGCCGGACCTGGGGTGAGCGGGCAAATGGGGAGGGGGGGTTACACATACAAGGCAGGTCTGTAGCTGCAAGAGGTGTCAACGCATGCCCATCGCTGCTGCCGGCCCAAGCCCGAGGCCGGGCACAGGCGCACACAGGCCCAAGCCACCCCCACTCCGGCGCTCCGGCTCCTGCCGCCCTTACTTGGTCAAACGCCTTTGACTCCGCGGGCAGCTGCTTTTGGATGTCGGGGGCGCTGAATATTGGCTCCAGATACATCCAGCTCTTTTGGACCTGCTCAAGCGGTGTTTGTAAAGGGCCTTCAGCACTCCTGCACCCACCACCAACGTGAAAGGGCAGCCGACACACTTCCCCATGCGCGCACTCACCTGCGACGGCCGTCAACACGAAGAGCAGCGTCCGCTCCCCTGCACCACACGCACCTGCACCCACTGGTCAAGTGTGTCCGAGAACGTCCCCAGCTGCCGCTCCACGCGCTCCACCTCGGCGCGGATGCCGCCGACGAAGCGGCTGGCGAGGATGGTGGCCATCGCGACCAGGCTGTCCTCCAGGGCGGCCTGGCGCGCACGGGCAACGGTGTGTGCATTTGCCCGTTGTGTGTGTGGGTGGTTGTAAGGGTAAGGTCCTGCACGCCACCTCTTTGCAGGCATAGCTAGTCACAGGGCAAGGGCCAACGCAAGGGACAGGCAAGGCCCGGACCCGCCCAGTTTACAACCTGTCTTAAATTTGCAACTTCCCGCCAGCTGCACGCGCCTGTATGTCGTCGATGGACCCCAGGATAAAGGTGTCCTTCGAGTCGCGGTAGGGCACCACGGTGAACTCGATGCCCGCCCAGCGCGCCACCACCTTTGCCAGCATCTCCTCCAGGGCAGCCTCCTGCAAAGGTGGGGCGGGGGAAAGGGGGAGTGCATATGGAAAGAGGATTCGGGCGCATTGTTGAATGGAGGGTTGGGCGGGGGATGGGTGCGGTTGATGAGCTGCACCCAGCCCCGTTGGAGCTTGGGTTAGGATGCTCGTGTCAGCCATGCACACGCAGCAGGTGCGTAACAAATTGCCACACAGCAAACTCGCACCTGGGAAGCCTCCGTGCTGATGGCGACAATGGCCTCCTTTGCAGCCACTGCCTTGGAGTCCACGAGGGTCTGCATTTAAAGCGGGGTGGTGGCAGGCCTGTATGTTGACGCGATGCCGGTCAGCGCCACCCTGCAAGCACGCGATTTCAGGCTGCACCGCCCAGCAGCCAATTCAAAAGCCACTCAAGGCGGCCGCGCCTGCAGGGTGAAAGCCTCGTCGCTCGGCTGCAGCTCGAGGCGCGCCCCGCCGGCCGCCGCGGCCGCGTCGACGGCGCGGGCCCAGTGGCGGTCCTTAAGGGCCGGGTTGCGCAGCGCAGACACAACCGGCAGGAGGGACCTGCGACGGAAGAGGCGGAGCGCACGGTGGCTCAGCATACCCATGACCCATGACCCATGACCAGTGGGTCATGGGCATGGCCCAGGGGCGAGCAGGTGGGACAGGCCAGCCCAAGCAGACGGAACTGAAGGTTGGTGGATCTGAGCGGGCATGACCGGCGCTCCCCTGGGACCCTTGGGCTTGCCTGAACTCGTCCACGCCGGCTCTGAGGGCGGGCACGATGCCGTTGGGCGGCAGGCCGCGCTCCATCCGGGCAACCGCCTTGTGCAGCCTTTGGGGTGGAGAGTGGTGGCGAGGCCGTCCGTGGTTGGTGCAAGAAAGCATTGCCTGACCTGTGCACCAAGCTGATGGAGAGGTTACGTACTGGGGATAGGGCAAGGACACATGGGGGGTGGCAGAGTGATGTAACCTCTGACACTATGTTGAGAATTGTGTTGACCGCCCCTGTATGTCTGAGGGTTCAATAAAGGCCCTTGCTCACACGCGCAACCGCACCTGGCGACGGCCTCCTCCATTGCGGGGACGTCGAGCGCCTCAAAGCGCTGCTGGCGCCAGTCCAATGACAGCTCCTCAAACTCTGCACGTGTGGGTGACAGTTGGGATGGATAACAGGCCCGAGCCAAGCTTGGTTAAGCCGCCTTGCTTACTATCTTTGCGCAGCTGCGTGAGTTGTTGACTGACCACGAAACCGATTTTAGTTTACCAACATCGCATGTGCCGCATGCATGCCATGCCAAGGCCAAGCCCAACACGCACTCCATGCATCAGCCCCGTGGCCCACACCAAGGCGGCAGTTCCACATGGCGGCCTTGAGGGCGACATCATCCGCCGTCGCCGCCAGGTCGTCGCAGCCCGCCTCGGCGACCTTGAACAGCCGCTGGAAGCCGTTGATGCGGGACACCTGGCGTTTCATTTGCCAATTGATTGTGTGGGCAGCAGGACGGGGCAGGTCAATGTGATGCGCATGCAGGAAAGCAGTTGTGACGGCGTGATTTCCAACTCAGCCCGCAAGCGGCAGGGGAGCGGGCTCACGCGCCGCGCCTCACTCCGCACCTCTCCCTGCTGGCGCTCCAGCCCCGCGCGCAGGGCCGCCAGCTCCCCGAGCGCCGCGGCCGGCGGCGTGTCTGGCGATAGCAGCGCGTCGGCGTGGGCCGCCGCGCGGAGCGTGGCGGTCTCCTGCGCCACCGCCTCCATGCCTGGGTGTTTGGCGCGGCGGGCCGGGCGAGCGGGAAGAACGCTTGGGCATGTCATACTGCGCAAATTGCCTGGCCTCCAGCAAGGGCGTGCATGGGCGATCATGCGGCCATCAGCTGTAATCCCCCTTGCCCATGCCAACAGCCCAGGCAGACGTGACCAGGCTGCGCACCTGCGTCCAGCTCCGCGCTCCATTGGGACACGGAGGCGTCCCGCGCGCCCTCCACCTCCTCCGCCTGCGCCCTGAGCGCCGCGTGGGCCGCGTCCACGCCAGCGTACGCGGCCCTGTGCGGGGTGAACGCGTGTTCATGGAGGAGGGTAGGCGTCAGAGAGCGCGCCAGGCAAAGGCGCAGTGATTGAGAAAAGGGCTGAGAGGAGGATGGCGGGCTGCTTGTGTCGAGGTGGCAAGGAGGCGTGGTGCACCAGGGCCTCGTGTGGCACAGCTGCGGTTGCCCGCGGCGATGGGTTTGGATGCAGGGTTGTGAAAGCAGCCGCACCTGTCCTCTGCTGCCGGTGGCAGCCCGTGCTCCTCCAGCAGCGCAAAGGCCGCGTGCACCTCGGTGGCCGCCGCCTCGAGGAGCTTCTCCTGTGGTGGTAGAAACGAGGACGGCGTGGACCAAAGGAAGATGCAAGGGCAAGGGGCGCAGCTGCATAAGGGGCGCAGCTGCATCAACATCTGGCGCGATGAAGGCTTGGCAGTGGCTGGCGGCCAGAAGGCTGCGGGGTGCGCCACGTCCTAGCGAATGACTGGTTGTCAGGCCCTGCCCTGCGCCAAGGCCCGCACCTGGCCCGCCACCTCCGCCAAGAAGGCCAGCTTTGCTGCGTAGTCCTCGACGCCGCCGCAGGCCGCGCCTAGGCGGCTGGAGGCCCCGTGGACGCGGTCCAAAAAGGCGCGCTGAAGCTCTGTTTGGTGGGCCGTGAGGAGGCACGGTTTGCCGGGGACGGGGCATGGGGGCGGGGTATGTGGGAGCGATGGGAGCGCATGCGTGCCCATCTCAATCTGTGGCAGCTGTGGCAGACAAGCAGCGCGTCGCATGCGGCAGAGGAAGCAGGGTTTGGGGCATCTCATGCCCCGCGGCCCCACCCCAGGGCATCGCGCACCTAGCGCAAGCTGCGGCAGCATGCGCCGCAGCTCGCCCGCCCGGCGCTCGGGCCACGGCAGCAGCGCCGCGC
>VIYE01000090.1:0-12315 GCA_008037345.1 Messastrum gracile | reverse complement strand
AGGGCCGCACCTGCAGCAGGCGCGTGAGGCGGCTCTCGCGGTAGGGGACGTGGTCGCGCGCCTCCCCCGCGGCGGCGCGCCGGCCGTTGACCTGCAGCGACGCCATCACCTGCGGCGGCGGCGGCGGCGGCGGCGGAGCGCGTTTGGGTGTGTCAAGGAAGCCCGGCTCACGGCCACTGCCTGAAGTGCAGGCGGCAGGCATGCTTGTTAGGTGGTGGGGGTTCGCGGCCTGCCTGCTGACGTCTGCCCAGCGGGCTTCTTGGGGAGCCGCCCCTCCACCCCGCACCTTCTGCAGCACCAGCAGGCCGCTGTTGATGGAGATGGCCTCGCGCATGCGCGCGCCTGCCGTCAAAAGGGTCGGCCAGTGTGGGCGGTGGTGGGGATTTTGCAATGCGGGGGTGCCACACTGCCGCCTCGGCCCCCGGCTGGCCCTGCTTGGGGGGTGAGGCTTGCGCAACCCTTTGCCAGGTGCCGGCCGCGCCGCCTTTCCCTCGCCTCGGCCGCCCTCGTTGCCCCTCGCCCTTTGCCCCGTCAGCCCCTCCCTCCCCCGGGGCCCGCCCTCACCCTCTGCCTTGGTGCGCTTGCAGCGCTCGCTGCCGGCGAGGTCCACGACATGGAGCTTGGAGGAGTACGTGACCCCGGGCTCCGCCGACGGGCGGCGCGACATGTGGAGCGTGAAGATGGCGTGGGCACGCGACGAGCGCAGGTTGAGGTTGGTCGTGCCTGCGGGGGCGGGGCGGCCGAGGGCGGGGCCAGGTTTTGGAGGCGGCACGCGGAAGGCGACGAGGATGGGCGGGACAGGGGGCGGTGTTATGTTCCAAGCCCTCCCGCTCAACCCCCCCGCCTCCATGCTCCCCGTAAGCCCCCCCTGAGCCCCTTCTCCCCGAGGGCCCCAGCCCGCGCAAGCCCCCTCACCGACGACGCGGCTCTGGCAGCCCAGCAGGAAGAGGTCCAGCGCCCGCGCGGCGCCGGCCTCGTCCGCGGCGACGGGCTCCTGCAGAACGTTTTTTTGTGGAGCAGCGGCCGCAAAACGCCGAGAAATGGGCGTAAGCGCTCCTTTCGGCGATTTGGAATCGCGCACCGCCTCTGCCACCTGGCCCCTCCCCTCTTTCTTTGCCCTTTGCCCGCCTGCGGCGCGCCCTCGCCTCCTCCCTCCACCACCCTGCAGCCCCGCCCACCCCCCTTCCCCCCTCCCACGTTCCCCCCTTCCTGGTCACCTGCAGCACCCCTTCCGCCACGATGGCGCCGTCTGGCCGCTCCGCGATGCGGATGAGGCGCGGGTCGAAGCCAGGATCCAGGAGGTCGCGCACCTCCTCGTTGTAGATCTGGGGCCATGGGGTTGGAGGGGTGGGCGGTTGGAAAAGGGAGCGCTTGTGGGGGTCCAGCGCGTCCTCGTTGTATGTCCGTCAAAGGGGTTTGGGGGCACATTCAAGAAGGGGAGGCAGGTTTAAGTAGCGTGGGCGTGGTGGATAACTCTACGAGTTTTGGGAAGACTTGGTGCATTGCTGTGCGCGCAGATGGCCTGGAGGCAGGATGACGGCACACAGGCGGCGGGGCGGGACAGATGCCGATATCAACCCTTTCCCACAGGGCGAAACGCAGCAGGTGCTCTCGCTTCAAGGCGACCACCCCCCACCCCCCACCCCACCTCCACAAACTGCACGCGCAGGTCGACCTCGGCCTCCCCCGCCTCGCGCAGCGCCGCCGCCGCGCCGAACGCCTGCCGGATGGCGCGCTGCAGCATGCCCTCCTGGTCGCCAAACTGGTCTGCGGGGGTTGAATGGGTATGGGTGCATGAGGTGGCCGCGTTTGCCAGCCGCGCGGACGCGCCAGACGAAGCAATAGTGAAGAGTGGCCAAAGCTGCCTTGTTGGGACGGCCACGCGCGCACAAGGGCCTAACTCAGAGCAGGCGCGGCCGCCTCTGCTACACCAGAGGGAGCCTGCCGCTGCCGCCGCCACCGCCGCCAGCGGGCGCTGCTCACCCTCTCGGCCCATGGTGTGGGTCTTGCCGGAGCCGGTCTGGGGAAGGCGGGGCGTGACGGAGCGTGATGCAAGGGGTTTGAGCAAGGACGGGGTGCGGCTGCCGACTTCGGCCTGGCGTTGCTGCTGCTGCTGCTGCTGCTGCTGCTGCTGCTTCCACTTCCACTTTGCTGTTACGGTGCTGTCACGGTGCAACCAAGGTCTAGGAACGAACCCCAGGGCCGATTCAGCCCCCCCAGGGACAGCCCTTGCCGCTCGCCCGAGTCGCGCCGCGCTCGCCCCCACTGCGCCGCCGCACAATGCCCAGGCGCGGGGCGCACCTGGCCGTAGGCCATGACCGTCGCGTTGAACCCCGACAGGAAGCGCGACACCAGCGGCGCGACGCAGCTGCGGACGAGCGAAAGGAAACAGCCGGGCACAAGGGCGTTGGGGGGGGGGCGGCGGAGCGTTGGCGAGGGGGCAGCAGCAGGGGCCTGTTTCACATGCATGCGGCCTGGTTTTGCACACGCCTGCAGCCACTGCGCAAGGATTGAAGCAACCCCCCCAATGCTGCTGCCGCCGCTGCTGCAAATCGTGGCCCCAGCCTCCGTCTTAAGTGTCCTGAGCCCGCGGGCCATGCGCAAAGGGGAGGGGAGAGCAGGCTCGCCTGTCGTACACGTCCGCCTGGGCGGCCTCCTCCCCAAAGACCGCGTCAAAGTGGAACACCGGCGCCGGCTGCAGGCGGTTGGCGGCGTCGACGGCCGCCACGTTGCCGGCCGTCGGGTCGAGGGTCACAAGGCCGGGGGGCTCGCGCTCCCACACGGTGCGCAGCGGCGGGCGGAGCCTGGGGTGGGGCAGGCAGGTGAGGAGGCGCGGGCGGGCGGGCCTGGGTGGGACGAGGCTCGAGGGGGCCAGCACCAGGGCAGACCGCTGCGCTGCACGGACAGACCGCTGTATGGCGCTGTGGGTTGGGTTGCAAGCCACGCCAAGCCGGCCGCTGCGCGCCAACACAGGGCGCTTCCTGCCCAACACACCCTCGCGCCGGCCCACCAGCCCAGAAGCCGGCCGCGCCCGCCCACCTGACGGCCACCCTGACGGGCCGGTCCTTTGCCGCCGCCCCGCCGCCGGCGGCGGCCTCCCCAAACGGCGACGCCGGGCGGTCCTGCGCGTCCACCAACGCCCCAGCGACGGCGCTGCAAGGAGAGAAGGGGCGGCGGCACGGCAGCCGTGAACGCCTGGGCGAGAGAGGGATCGTGCCGCCCGCCCACGCGTATCGCCACTGCACGGGCCGCAGAGGGGAAACGCTGCGCCCGCCACAGCTTGAGCTGCAGCGTCAAGCGTCGAGCGTCGCGGGCGCGGGGACGCGCCGCTAGCGCCCGGGCCGCCAAACCCCGCCGATCGCACCTGCCGCCGTCCATGGCGTCCATGTGCACCGCGAGACCCTCTACCATGCTGGCTCCGGGCCCTCTGAGCTGCTCTGGGCCGCGGGCGAGTTGCCGCGGTCAGAGTGTTGCCCCTCAAGGGCTGCAACTGCCCACGGCGCGTGGTTCAACGCATCTGGGACGACAGTGCCGCTTCCCTCATGCCGCTCGGAGGTCGCCTGGCGCGCGACAGCCACGCGGGTCAAAGCGCCCGCTGGCTACGACTTCAGGCCTTGCACTGTTTGTAATGGGATTGCACTCAACGGGAAACCCACCGCATCCCCATGGCAATCGGCACCGGCGGCGCCTGCAGCGCGTTGCGCGCGACGCGCTCGACGCCTCTGCAGTCATCGCTGCTGCCCTCCGACCTGCATCGACCTTTCTCCCCCCTTGCGGCCAGCCCGTAACCCCAACGTGTGCAAAGGGCCATTACAGGAGAGCGGACCGCGCGCGGGCGCGCCCGGGGCAGCGCGCCGGCGCGCCCAAGTTGCAGGGCACCGCCCCGCGGCGCGCGTCAGAACAGCCACCGCCGGAACAGCAGCACGAGCAGGACGACGCCGCCGACGACCGCAAAGGGCAGGTACTTGCGGATCAGGGCCTGCGCCCGGGGGGGGGGTGGGGGTGGGAGGAATGGGCGTGGGCATTGCTGCTTGCGGCGCAGGCAGACCGGGGTGGCGCGAGCCGGGAGGGCCGGCCACGTGCACACCCTTCCCCGCGACTCTGCCCCGTGCCGGGCCCGCACCTGTCTGTGCAGGTCCTTTGCGCGCGAAGAGTAGTTCTTGGACTCCGCCGCCAGCGTCGACGACAGCTTGGTCATGCCTTGAGGGGGCGAGGAGAGGGGGCGGCGACCGGGGGGGCTGAGTCGGGATGCGTCGAAAGTGCACGCCCGTCCACTGGGAGAGGCCCTGCCCAGGCCCCTGCCCGGCTGCCCCTGCCCCTGCCCCTGCCCCTGCCCCTGCCCCTGGCCTTGCCCCCTCTGCGCCCCCCGGGGCCGCTCACTGTCGAGCTGCTCCCCCTGGCCCAGGACCTCCGCGATGTTGCGGGTCATGATGGTGTGCACCTGGGGGGGGGGTGAGGGAAGGGGGTTGAAGGTGGGGGTGGGTGCACTGGGGTGAGGAGCAACCCGCCTCGAGCCCCTCACTGCACAAACGCCCCCGACCCTGCGACCCCACCTATTCCCAGCTCCAGCCCATTACCTCTCCACTCCCCACCACTCCAACCCATCATTCCCCACCCCCCACCCCATCCTCCACCTCATCCCCCCCCAACCTCTGCCAGGTCATCGTTGATCTTGGCGAGGTTGCGGGCGCTGCGGCTGTCCTGGAAGAGCTTCTTGGTCTTCTGGATGAACGTGTCTGCACATACACAAACAGGTGTGAGGAGGCTGGGGTTGTGGAGTCCGCCTAGTCTCCCCCCTTCAAACCCCTCAACCCGCCTCTCTTACGCTGCGCACGCTGCGCCGAGGGCACGTAGGGCCGCGCGATGGCGTCACAGCCATCCGTCCCTGCCTGAGCCTCCCCCCTTGCACCCATGCCGCCCCCTCATCCCGCCCTGCCCCCACCCCCCAGCGCAGGCCGCCCACCAAACTTGATGAACGCGTAGGGCCGCGTGATGGCGTCCACCTGGCCCCCGTACAGCCGCAGGAACTCCCCCGCCAGCTCCTCCAGGTACTGGAACGCCAGCTTCTGTAGTTGTTGAAGGTTTACGTTTTTGAGGGGCTGAGCAAACATTCTGCCCCACCATACAACCCCGTGCCACAAACAAACCCCCACTCACATGCACGCAAAAAGCCGACGCCCTGGTCGCCACCACCGCCAGCACCAGAAACAGCCCATTGCCACACCACTCACCCCACCCTCCCCGGCCCCCCGGGCAGCCGCGCGCCTTTGGGTAGCCCTTCTCCGTCAGTGTGAGGAAGCAGACGCCGCCCTCCAGCAGGTAGTGGAACACGTAGGGCCCGCTGTCGATGCTGACCCGCGGCGGCTGGTGGGGGCCGCCGACGCGCTTGAACAGCGCCTGAGGCAGGTCGGAAAGTGGGAACAGGGCGAGGGTGGGGCCCGGACGGCCGGCCGCCGCAGCTGCATCAGCGCGGGCCGCGCGCGGCTGCACGGGCTGGCAGGCGCACATCCTGCCACGCCTTCATGCAGACATCCTGCCACCTGCCGGCTAGCAGCACGAACACTTGCGTGGGCGTACACTTGCCCCTTGTACTGACGATGACACAGCCGCCAGGCCACACACCAGCCGCAACAGGAGGAGGCGCACACAAACGCGCCGGGCCAGAGCGCAGTGCGCGTGTGCAGCCACACGTGCCTGCTGCTTGTCGAGCGTTCACAGCCTGCGCTCTGTGCCCCCGCATTGCCCCACCCCTCACCTTGGCCTGCTGCTTGTACCCATCGATCTCCGCGTCCTTGTCGCTGTCCAGGCCCTCCGCCAGCGGCAGCCCATCCGAGGCGCGCGCGATCAGCGTCAGGCGCACCATGCCGCCCGCGCCCCCCGCCCGCCGGGGGCCCGCAGGTGCTGCTGCTGCTGTGGCGGTTCGGCCGCGCCGCTGGCCCGGGAGGGCGCCGCCGCCGCGCTCCGGCTCCGGGCCCTCTGGGCGGGTGGGACGCAAGCGCCGGCGCTCGTGCCGCTGCGCCTGTGTCGACGGGCGACCCCGCCGGGCTACGCCGCCAGCCCCCGCGCCCTCACGTCGATCAGCACAGCCCGCTGGATGCCAGGACGCGGGCTGGCGGCCTCACAACTGGGTTCTGTTGACAGCCGCGCTGTCCCTTTCCCTATGATCGCTGCTTCCTGTATAGGCTTTGCCGCTTGCAGTCGCCCAACCACGCGCAATCGACAACAGAGGGGCGAGGTCGATGTCAGGGCCAGATCGCAGTGGTCGGTTTCTTGAGTCGTGAATGTGAGTGCATCGAGTAGTATCATGCCAGCATCGAAGCGTGGGAGGGGTAGGCAAGGCGCGTCTGCACACACTTGCTGGACTGCCAAAAAAATCCTCACCTCCAGGTGTGCCGCAATGCCACCAGGGGCTTGATACGCACTTCGTCACATTGTAAAGCGCTGCTGCAAGAACCCGTGGACCAGATCTGTGCGCTCTTTCCAGCCGCCCCCACCTCGATAGTGACGCCTGCACCATGGCAGCGGCCACGGCAGTACGTGCCGCGCCATCCCCTGTGGCAGCCGCGGATGCGGGCGCGCCGGCGGCGGCAGCGGGCGCGGGCAGCAGCGGCGCGCACGGGGCGGCAGAGCAGCAGCATGGGCGGCAGCAGGAGGTCGCGAGCACTTCAGGCATCACCTACCGCCAGGTGTGACGGTGGTGGAGGGGGCGCAGCTTGATGGCGGCATGACGGCTGGTCCTCGCGCTCTGTTGGCCGCCTCACGGGCGGGCTGCTGCTGCAGCACGACTTTCAAAGCGTGCCGCCGACCGTGCGGCAGCCGCCGCAGCTCCCTAACCCCTCAACGCGAACACGCCCTCGCGTGCGCCCTTGCGCGCGCCCTCGCGCGCGCCCTCGCGCGACCACACCCTTGCGCAACGACGCCCTGGCGCCCAGTACAAGGACGAGCACGACCTGCCAGCCGTGATGGCGCTCATAGACCGGGACCTGTCGGAGCCCTACTCCATATTCACCTACCGCTACTTCCTGGCCTCGGTGGGGCCTGGGGAGGGGGGACAGAGGGCGGGGTGCGTAAGGGGTGGTGTTGGGGGAGGATGGGGGAGGGGGAAGGGTGCGCGTGGGGCGGTGGACGAGGGAGGGTGGCATGGGCAGTGCGGGGCCGCCGCAAGCCAACGAGCGCGGGAGGGCACGCAGGCGAGGCGGCCTCTTGTATCGTGTGCCGGCCCCCCTCACGCACCCCTGCCGTCACCAACACTATGCACATGCGCATGCCTGCGTGCTCCCTCGATCTTCCCTGGCCCCCGCAGTGGCCCCAGCTGTGCTTCCTTGCATACGACGGCGCCAGCCCCGAGCCCTGCGGCGTGGTGGTGTGCAAGATGGACGTGCACCGCGGCAAGCAGATGCGCGGGTACCTGGCGATGCTGGTGGTCGACAAGCGCGTGCGCGGCAAGGGCATTGGTGAGGCGTAGGGAGGGAGGTCGGCGTATTGGTGGCGGCCGAGGAGGGTTGCCGGGCGGCGCTGCGGCTCAGGCGTGTACGGTTGGGGCAGCAGGGCGCTGGCCTTGGCACGCAGCACGCCAGCCCAAGGCTTCTCCGCCCTCCCACCCGCTCCCACTCGCCTCAAGAACCTAACGCATGCGCACACGCACACCGAAACGCACGCACGCACGCACACACGCACGCCAATGCATGTACGCACGCACACGCGCACGCAGGCTCGGCGCTCGCGCGCATGGCCATCCGCGCGATGGCGGACGGCGGCGCTGAGGAGGTGGCGCTCGAGGCGGAGGTCACCAATGGCGGCGCGCTGGCGCTGTACCGCGCGCTCGGCTTTGTGCGCGACAAGCGGCTGCACAGGTGGGGGGCGATGTGCGGGGGCATTGTCGCCCAGGGGCTTGCTGGGTGCTGGGGGAATGGGGCCCAGGGGGCCACCAGCGGTGCGAGGCGCCCGCGCCGCAGCGGGGCTGGCGGCCTGGACGCGCGTGAACGTGGGGCTGGCTGCGCCGCACACCCCTTGCAAACCCTCTGAAACCGCGGCCGCCCCGCGCTCCCCCCCTTGCAGGTACTACCTCAGCGGCAACGACGCGTTCCGCCTCAAGCTACAGCTGCCCCTCACGGCCGCGACGCTCGAGCGGCGGCGGCGCGAGCGTGAGGCGCTGCTGGGCTTCCCAGAGGGCATGGACGCAGAGGGTGCCGAGGGGGCCGGGGAGGCGGCCGACGGCGGCGGCGGCGAGGGCGGCCTGGATGGGCTGCCGCCTGCAGACGAGGGGCTGATCGCGTGAGGCGGCGCGAATGTCTGCTCCTGCACAATGCGCTTGTGCGAGGCTGCGCAGTTTGCGGCCGAGCGCCACGCGTGTGTAAATCGCGGCCTGCCGTCTTCGGTCTGCGGGGCGGGCCCAGCGGCAGGCAATGGCTGCTGCACGGTGGGGTGGTGGCTGCTGCTTCAGTGCGAGTATGCGCACGTGCTGTGCAAAGCGTAGCACTCGGTCTGCTGCTTTTGGGGCCCCACGCACTGCACCTCGGGCTCCACGCACGACGGCGGACGGCGTCGTAGCAGCTGGCCGGCCGCCCTTTTACAGCCGCTCCCACCCCTTCCACGGCTCGTTTTCGTCAACGTCGCTCCACATACCGGCCTGGACGCCAACAAGAGAGCTCGACGAGCCCACGGTGCGGGCAGCCCGAGAGCGCGTTTGCGGGGCCGAGCAGCGAGGGGAGCAGTGGCACGAGCGTTTTGCTGCCCTGGGTGGGTCGCATGCAAGCTCAGGGGGCCTGGAGGGGCCGCGAGGGGGCGCGCCAAGCGACCATTGTGCTGGCGCCGCTGCATCCAAACGCCGACAGCCCCGACCATTGCCCACCAGCAGTGCAACCATGGCGCGGTATGCCGCCGCCACCCTGCTAGTCGCCGGCCTGCTCCTGGCGGCCAACGCGCCGATGGGTGAGGCCGTCTTGGCGCTGCAACACGTGCCGCCCTGCCCCCACGCCACCTGCTGCTTGCATGACTGCCCTGGTGCCGCTGCAGATAACAAAGACGACCGCCCACATCTGCTGGCTCGGCCTTGGCTGCATGAAGCAACCCAAGGGGTCGGCGTGAGGCCCCACCCTCCAGCAAGCAACCTTCAGCATCCGTACCCAGGCCCCAATGCCGTCGCCCCAAACCATGCACACCCCAAAACACCCGGCCCCTGCCAGCCGCGCTGGCCTCGCCCCAGCCCCAGCCCCAGCCCGAGCCCGCCGCCGCCGCGGCCGGCCCCGCCGAGCCCCTGAGGCAGGCGGCGTCCGAGTTCCTCGCCGCGCTGCGGGGCTGGGTCGCGCTGCTCAAGTTTGCCGCGGCCAATTACAACACCGTCGCCGAGCTGGCGCAGGCCGCGCCCGGCAACATGACAATCCTCATAAACGCTCTGCCCCGGTGCGCCAGAGGGGCACGTGGCAGCGAGCCAGCGGCGAGGTTGCGTTGCAGGGGGGCCTGCTGGACAGGTGCCGCCGGCCCTGGCTTACAACCCAACCCCTTGCCCTCACCCTAACCTTCGCTACCCATGCCTTGCACCCAAACCCTTAGCTTTACCCTCGCCCTTACGCTTACCCTTACCCTTACCCAGCGCCGATCTCCAGAAGGTGATATCCGACCCCAACTGGAAGGCCACCATCCTGGCGCCCACCAACAAGGTAAGCTATGCTAGCGCTCGTGCCGCGGCCAGGGGGTGGTAGGTGGCCACACAGTGTGCAGCCGCTACCAAGCCCTGTCAGCAAGGCATTCACGGTGGGAGCACCAAGTGGGCGTGACAGCACCGGCGGCTCTGTGCCTCCACTCAACTCTCGGCTTTGTTGCCGCCCGCACCGCGCAGGCGTTTGAGGCGGCGCTGCTCAAGCTCAAGCTGACGCCCATCCAGGTGAGGGGGTTCTTCGGCCAATGCAGGAGTGCGGGCGCGACGGCAAAGGGTAGTCGTGGGCGCGCGGTGCAGAGAGCGAGGGCATCCAGTAATAAGTCACTGACTGCTCGGTTGCCGCGGCCCCTCCTCCCCCTCTGTCCCCCCGCCCCACCCGCCCCCACCCTCTCAGCTCTACGCGGACAAGACCGCCCTCACCAACATCCTATCCTACCACGTCGTCAACGGCCAGGCGCGGGGGCGTCGATAGTGATGAGGGAGGGGAAAGCGGTGGCCAGGGGGGTTGCGGCAGTGCGCGACCTGGCCTGCCAAGTCATCAACGGCCAGGTGCGACTCTCCATGGGAGCGGGGAGGAATTATAGCAGCCGGCTGTGACAGGGCAGCCATCGTCCCATGCTGCAGCGGTTTCCCCGGCCTTGGCCTGCATGCCTGCGCTGAGCCGCCGAACCCTCCCCGCCCGTTGACCCCCTTTTGCCCTGTGGGCCGCCGCAGGCCCTCAAGGTGGCCGACCTGAAGCAGGGCCAGGAGCTGGAGACCGTGAGCAAGCACAAGCTGAAGGTTCAGGTCGACAAGGTGCGTTGGGGGGGTGCAAAATTGGTCAGGTCTGGGTCAAGATGGGGGTGCCAAGTGGCCGGCGGCGCGAGGGTGGCACACGTGCTTTGCTGCGCTCTAATCTACAGGGGTCATCCCCACGTGCCAGTCCTCGCTTGAGCACGTTCACCCTGAGACCCCTGCGTGCCCCACGCCCCCGCCTTCCTGCTGTGGTGATGTCATAGGCCACGGGCACCGTGTTCAAGGGGGCCACAGAGACGGCCCAGATCATCGCCGGCGACATCGGCGGCGGCCAGGCGCGCGGTGGATGTGAATAGGGGCCCGGGGGGGGGGGGAGCTCGGGTGGCAGCCATGGGGGCGGCTTGCGGACCGAGCGAGCGTGGATTGCGTGGACGGCCCAGCAAGGGCTACGCCGGGCCACTCATGGCCGGACCCTGCAACCAAACTGCTGCTCGGGACCTAATCAGCACTCAATATTCGTTGTCCTCAAGCCACGCACATGTCATTCCCCATCAGGCCATCGTCCATGTGATCGACACCGTCCTCATCCCGCCGGTGCCGCCCAGCAAGTGACGCGTGTGGCCCGCTCTACGGCGCCGCGCAGCGTCCGCCTAGAGCTGCTCCAGGGCGCTCCAGCAGCGGCGGCAGATGGTGGTTGAAGCCTGCTCGCCAGGATTGGTTGGTTGGTTGTGCGCGCGCGCTCGTACATCACTGGCGCGCAGCCCCAGGTGCAGTTGCTGTGTCTGTCCTCATGTAAACTGACTTGCTCAGCGCTGGGCCTGAAGCGGGCCGCCGGAGCAGGATGCGTGCTCCAGGCCAGTGAAGGCGCCAGGGCAGTCCAGGGCGCAGTCTGCGCGCGCGGCGCTCTCACACTGCCGGGGACTCGCGCACTTTCGGAGCACCTCCTGCAGATTACGGGTTCAAAAGCGCCATATACAAACAGTTGCGCTCAAAGCCGCGTACATATGCCCTGACAACGGCGAACGCCCAGCGCCCCACCCCGCGTCCCGAGAGAGATCTTACAGGAAACTTCAGCGCATGGTTGAACTAACATGTGTCGTGTAGAGGCGTAGGAGGTAGAGGGAGATCGCAACCACCATGGTGCGGGGCATCCCGCGGGGCGCACGCCTTCTACGGTGCATAAAACAAGAGCATCGCCATCAATAAGCGCCATCGCTTGCGCGCAGGGACGATGGTGCCCCGCCGGCACCGTGGCGCTCGCAGCGCTCGTTGCGATCGTCCTAGCTGCTGCGCCCGCCGCGCGGTCGGAGGCAGCTGCGTCAGGTGAGGGCGGGGTTGGAGGGGCCTGACGGACGTGCCCAAGATGCACATTGGACAAGCTGCACAATGGGCTGCAAATTGGGCAAGCATGCGTGCTCAAAACGCCCAACACACTTCACATTCCCTTGTGGACGGCACCCGCCAGACCTGCTGGCGGTGGTGGACGCAGACGCGGCCTCTTACCACCTTCTGGACTCGACCGAGGCCTCGCAGCCGCGCCACCAGCAGCAACAGCAAAACCCTGCCCAGCCGCCAGACGGCCTGCAGCAGCTGCTGCTGCTGGAGGGAGAGGCGGGGGCGGCCGCCGGCGCGCTGGGGCAAGGCGGCGGCGCGCCGCCCAATAACCTGTCCTGGGGCGGCGAAGCGGCGGCAGAGGCAGTGGTGCAGATCGAGCGCAGGGAGCTAAGGCAGGCGCCGGCCGCGACGGCTGCGCCTAACAAGCCCTCAAAGGCCTCCAAGGTGGCCAAGGCCCCCACAAACACTGCTGCTACCGCCGCCGTCGGTCCGGCCGCTGGCAAGCCGGCCGCAGCGGCGGCCAAGCCGTCCGCCGCAGCGCCGCAGCCGGCGCCGGCTCAGACGAGGGCCGCAAAGCCGGCGCAGCA
>VIYE01000089.1:0-12316 GCA_008037345.1 Messastrum gracile | reverse complement strand
GCCACCCGCCGCCGCTGCCGCCGCCGCTGTCGCCACCGCTGTTGAAGCTGCGGAGCAAGCCGCGGAGCCGGTGCCGGCCCCCGATGAGCAGGCAGTGCCAGCAGCGTTCCGCTCCGTCGTCGTCGGCGGTCAGCGGCTAGCAGCAAGGGGCCGCGGCTCACCTCTGGCAGCGGCGCCCGCCGACAAGCCCAGATGGGGCTGGAAGGTGAGGGCAGGGGCGAGGCGGGTGCGACGTGGCCGGCGACTGACCGGCCGCATCACCTGCAGGCCAATCGGGCGTGGCCCTGCCAAGCGGGAAGCGGTGCCCCACGCCAACAACGGCCGCCCGTGTCCCCCTCAAAACCAGGGCGCCAAGCTCGCTAACGCGGCGGGCGCCGTGGCGCTGGGCGCCGCGGTGCGGTGGCTCGTGCCGGTGCCCGAGGGCCTCGACCCCCAGGTGCGAAGCTGGTGCCGTTGGGATGCGGGAAGGGCGGCGGCGATTTGCAGCCGCCGTGCGTGCGCCGTGCGCCTGCAGCCCCCAAAACCCTCCACTCAGGCGTGACTGCGTGAGACACCCGCCGCCGCCGGCCCCGTCGCAGGCGTGGTCGCTGCTGGCGTTCTTCGTGTCTACGGTGGCGGGCCTCGTCCTGGAGCCCCTGCCCGCGGGGGCGTGGGCGCTGCTGTGCTCGGGCGCCGCAATCGCGGCGCACGCGCTCACGTTTGAGGAGGCGTTTGCGGCGGCCGACACCGAGGTGCTGTGGCTCATCGTGCTGGCCTTCATTTTGGCAAAGGCGCGCGCTGCTTTCTGGGGGAGGCGGGGGGCGCGGGCTCGCCGGCACGCACGTGCGCGTGAAGGGCTGCGGCCACAGTCTGCTGGGAAGCGGTGCGCCGCAGCGGCGGAAACGATGCTCAGCTCCCCACCTCTCAGCTCTGTCCCTCGCCCCTCTGCTCCTTTGATCGCCCTCCCGCCTGACCCTTGTACGTGACGCCGCCCTCCCCCCTTTCCTCCGCTCCAGGGGTTTGAGCGCAGCGGCCTGGGGGAGCGGATCGCGGAGCTCCTGGTGTCTCGCTTTGGCGGCTCTACCCGGGGCCTCGCGCTCAGCCTGGCCCTGGGCGAGGGGGTGCTGGCGCCGGGCATGCCGTCCACCACAGCGCGCGCGGCAGGTGGGCGGGCGCGAGATGGGCGGGGCGCGTGGGGCCAGGCGGGATGGTAGGGCCTGAGCGAGGGGGGTGCTGGCGCTGGGCATGCCGCCCACCACAGCGCGCGCGGCATGTGCGCGCGGCTGGGAGCGGCCGCGTGATGGCGGGGGCGGGCCGTCCCAGCAGGGCCCAGCATCCACCCAGGCGGGTTGCAAGGCCCGCTCCAGCTGCAGAGCTGGAGGGCGGCCGCTCAACTCTGCACCAGGTGCAAAGAGGCAGCGTGGCCGTTCAACCCTCAACCCTTGACCTGCCTACCCCCCCCCCTCCCCGCGTACACCCGCCCGCTCCCTCTGGGGCCATCCTGCCTGCGCAGGAATATTCCTGCCCGTCATCAAGTCGGTCTCGGCGGCCTCCGGCAGCTACCCCACCGGTGCGCCTGAGGGGCTTCTTGCATGGCTGGGCATGCCTCCGGGGATGGGTCTGAAGAGGTGGGGCTGGTGCACCTGAAGTGGTCACCATGGCGCCCCTGCTGCCACGGCCCAGAAATGGTGTTCTGTCCATCATGCACGCCCAGCTTCAATGCAGCATTCCCAACTTCTCCCCCACCCAAAACTTCCCCCCCACCCAAACGCACGCCTCAACAGACGACGCCTCGCGGCGCCGCATCGGCGCGTTCCTGGTGCAGTCGCAGCTGCAGTCGACGTCCCACACCTGCAGCCTCTTCCTGACGGCCAGCGCGCAGAACCTGCTGTGCCTGCAGCTGGCGGAGGGGCTCGGGCTCGACTTTGGCAACCACTTCTTCGTCTGGTCGCAGGGCGCGCTCGTGCCCGGGCTCATAGGTGCGTGGGGGGCGCACATGTCGTGTTTGGGGCGGCCGCGGCGTGGCGGGCCCGTTGGTGCCAGGGGTTGCGAGCCGCTGTGTTGGCACGCAAGCCTCTCAAGCCCCATGCCACGCTTCCCCATGCGGCGTGCTGTGGCTCCGGCCGCCCCGTTTCACCCTCGGCCCACCGTGCATGTTGCCACCGACCCTTGTGGCCTTCCGGCTCGCAGGCACCGTGCTCACGCCCGCGCTGGTCTACATGCTGCAGCCGCCCGCCGTCACAGCCACGCCAGAGGCGCCCAAGCTGGCCGAGGCGCGGCTTAAGGAGCTCGGCAGCCTGACGTGAGGGCCTTGGGGGTGCGGGAACGGGGCGCATGCTGTCGGCGTGAGGGCCGCCGCCATGGAAATTTGACAGCGTCGACTGAAGCCCGGCTTGGACCCGCTTGCGGGCGTATGCCAGCTTGCACCTGCTCCTGTTCATGGCCCCTCCCCTTGCATGTGGCCTGCCTCTGAGCCTGCCGCCAGCAACGAGACCACGCCCCTTTCGCCCAGGCATTCCCCGCCAAAAACAAGACCATGCCCGCCCCATCCTCTAATACCCCGCCCCCAGCCAAGACGAGGCGGTGATGCTGGCCACAGTTGCGGGCGCGCTGGTGCTGTGGGTCTGCGGGGACCGCCTCGGCGTCGACCCCGTGGTGGGCGCCATGCTCGCGGTCGGGACCCTCCTGACGGCGGGCGTCCTCGACTGGCGGGAGGACTGCCTGAAGGGCTCATCCGGCGCGTGGGACACGCTGTTGTGGTTTGGAGGTGAGCAAGGGAAGGCTGGGGTGGAGGTGGAGATGACATGGCAGCTCGGTGTTTGGTTCGGATGGGGGGTGCTGAACTCAGAGGAGGGTTGCAGGGCTGCGTGCCAGGCGGGCGGCTCACCACACTCCTTCCCGTGCCCATGGCCTGCGCCGCTCGCGCGTCATGCCCGCCCACCCCACCAGCACAGCCACCGTCTGTTGAAACCTTGATACCTCGGTTTTTAAACCAACAGCCCTCCCCTCCTGCGCCCCGCCCCCTGCCCCCGCAGTCCTCATCAGCATGTCCACTGCGCTGCAGGCCCACGGCGTCGTGGGTGCCTTCACGGACTGGGCCTACGGCGGCCTGTCGGCGCTGCACATGCCGTGGCCCGCGCTCTTTGGCACGCTGCACCTGGTGCGAGCTGCCACGAGCCACCTGCACGCTCGGCTGCCTGCTGGCATGCGTCCACGAGGTCCTGGGTAGAGTTTCTTGCCCAGCGCGGTCCCGCCCGCAACCTGCAGCCCCAACTTCGCGTTCTCCTGCCTCCCTACTGCACTCAACCCCGCTGTCCCTCGCGCACCCTGTCGGCCCGGACAGGCCTTCTTTGCGCTGCATTACCTGTTCGCCTCCAAGACGGCCCACGTCGGGGCGCTGTACACAGCCTTCCTGTCCCTCATGCTGGCCGGGGGTGCGCCGGCCGGCCCCGGCTTTCGCACGGGGGGGCGGGGGGCGCTAGCGTTGTGGGCGTTTGCGGCACCCATGGGTGCTGCTGCAGGGCAGTCACCGCCCAGCTGCAAACCTTGCCAACGGTGCCCAGCTACACCAGCAACGAGCGCGCGCTGACCCTTGGGCTCGCGCGCCTGCCCACCCCACTCACCAGGCGTCCCGCCGCAGCTGGCGGCCCTCAGCCTCGCCTACAACGTGAGCTTGCCACGCTGACTTGCTTGCTCGGGTGATTGTGAGACGGCGCGTGCCCAAGCCGTGATATGCCACGGAATCTCCCCTGTTGGGGCTTTGCTGCCCGAAAGCAACAAAGACACGTCCCTCGTTGTGCGCGCTCATTCCACCATGCTCACTTCCCCACCAACCGCAGGTCTGCATCAACGGTGGCATCACCTCTTACGCTAGCGGCCAGGTGTGTGTGCGACCACTTGCTCTTGGCCGTGCTGCACGCCACATGTATGTGTGCGTGCGTGCATGCATGCGTTCGCAGCCGTTCTTCTGGGAGCTTGCTGGCGCATGCGCATTGATCCCGGCCCTTCCGGGTGCAGCACGCGCTCCAACGCTGGCGCTTGACCGTGACCCCTTCAAACCGCCAGCGCCTCACCGCCCCCCGCGAGGCCCGTCGCACCTGTGCATGTGCGCCCCAGCCCCTTCACGCGTTCCCTCCCCACTCCCCTCCCGCTCATGCTCCCCCCTGCCCAGGCGGTCGTGTATTACGCGTCTGGCTTTGTCACCCTCAAAGACATCCTGGCCGTCGGCGGCGCCTGCGGCCTGGCCTCGCTCGCTCTGTGGGGAACCGTCGGTATGGCCTGGTGGAAGGTGCTTGGGTGGTGGTGACGCCGCGCGCGCCTGGTCCGGCTGCGCACGGCTAGGGGCGCAGCCCCCTAACCACCGCCACCACGCGTCGGCTTGTCGTCGCTGGCCAGGGCCGGCCCGACAGCCGCGCAGGGAGCCCATCGACGGGTGCCAGGGCGCCCGGATCGAGCCCCGCGCTGCGCCGTGGACTGGCACAGCATGAGCTGTTGGTGTGGCGCTCAAACGGCAGTCGCCCCCTCCACCGAGCGTTGCAAACTTAGTATTCGTTTGAGCATGCACACGCACGGATGGCACGGCCCATGCGTCCCGCAGGCCTCCTCCAAATGCAGGGCCGGCGAGCAACAGGCGCGACCGCGAGCGCAGCGGCACCGCTGCGCTGCGCCCCGGGCCAATGCCCAGGGCACGCGGCCGCGATTAGCTGCCGCCGTAGCGCGGATGAGCGCGCTCCTCTAATTTTTTGATACCGCGCTTCACTGTTCCCGCTTCTCTCGGGCAAGCCGCCCCGCTCGCACACGGCATGACGCGAGCCGGCGCGGCGCCGGCTTGCCGAGCCACCCGCTCGCCTCCTCTCTGGCCAGCCTGCTGGAGAGGGGGTGGTGCGGGGTTGTGTGTTGGCGTGCGCGCAGCCCCCGTTTGAGGCCGTGGAGGGCAGCTGTACAAACAGAGACCACCTCGAACCACCTTTGACCGCGCTCATTGTCGACCTCGCCATGCGCGGCAACGGCCGACAAGCACTCATGGCCCCATACGCCACGGCATCCCGCCGCCTAGTGCCTGAGAGCCCCTCGCGCGTGGGTGCCGGCGCTAGCAGCGCACTTTGCCGGCTGGGCATGCCTGCCATTGGCTGGGGCTGGGGCAGCTGCCGCCGAAATCGCGATACGCCTGAGAACGGCGATCAGGCGGGGCCAGAGCCCTGCCTCGCGCCGTTTGTGTAAAAACAGTGAAGCTCTTCATGATGGCGGCGCGAGCTCGGGGCCTACGGTGGGTGCCTGACCTTTCCGTTGGGCTTTGAAACCCAGCGGACCAGCCCTTCAGTAATTGGACAGGACGCAGGGCTCCCGGCCCGAGTACAGGCCGGCCACGCATGACCGGGAGGGCGAGTCATTGCGTGTAGTCGATGGCTAGGCACTGGCCCGCCTGCCGCCGCCCAGCCCGTTGCAGCCGGAGTTCAGCCAGATTGGGTTTCGGAACCGCTGGGCTCAAGGGGAAGCGGCAAGCAGGCGGCGATCAGCGCGCCGCGAAGCGGTGCGAACCTCACCGCGTCAATAGTCGTTGCGCACCCCCTTTGCCGCGCCGCCGAGCCAGGGATGGCGCACAAAGGCCATCCATCTATACTACCTATATCACCACTAGTTCACCCGCTGGTTGGAGAGGCCTGGCTCGCAAGTGGCGGGGCCCCAGGTGGTGGGCGGCAGGATGCCGCGGCTCAGAGCCAGCATCGTCGTGGCAGTCTTGGCGGCCTTGTTGGCGGCTGATGGGCTGGTAACAGGCGACGCGAGCGGAGATTTGCAGCTCAGACATCAGGTCCTCGTCCTCACGACGTCTGGAGCGGCGGTGTGGGCCACAGAGTTCCTCAAAAACGTGCTGTCAGGTGCGACGTGCTCCCAGGTGGCGGTGGGCCCGGTGGGCTGCCACCCAAGCGGCTCGCGCCGGCGTCCCCCCGCCGCGCCGTCAGGGCATTTCGCCCGTTTCCGCGGGTGGCTGGCGCGACGGTGTGCGCTGTTGGTTGCAGTCGCAACACCATGGGTGTCCGTGCAGGGCGAGCGCGCAAATGGCAGCCGCACGCCTTGGATGGCGCCCGACCCCCAACCCCACGCTGCGCGCCGAACCCCTGCTGCACGCAGGTTATATCATCCCGTTTGATGAAGTGTACGTGGACACGCCCGGCGTCGCCGATGGGCTGGAGGCCCTTCTCTGGGTGCAGAAGCCCAGCCGCGCCAACTACAGCGCGATCATCATGTGCGCGCCCCCTGGTCGGGGCCAGGCCGGTCCGCGCTCGGGGCGCCGCGCTCTCCTCCTGCGCAGCATGCAGGCGCCTGCCAATGCCGCGCGTGCAGGCGGCTGCGCCTCCTCTTCCTGGCCAAAGCAGTGGGCAGGCACGCGGTCCTGGCTGCCGCGAGCGCCCCGCCTCGGCCTCCCCAGGCCACCCCACCTGCTCAACCCCCCCACCGACCCTGGCTCGCGCCACGCAAACCTGTGCCCGCACGCAGGTACCCAAACGTTGAGGCCCTGGGCTACCTGACCCGGGCCCAGATCCAGACGCTCTGGGACTTCCAGAAGCAGACCGGCGTCCGCACGCTCAAGTGGGGCGTGTGGCCGACGGACATGGGCTTCAAGCCCGTGCCGGACTCGGACTGCACCACCGCGCAGCAGGCGATGGCGCTGGCGCCGGACGCGCCGCTCGGGCTGAGCGGGCTGAAGCCGACCGCGCCGCTGGACGCCGAGGACGTCCGCCGGTGAGGGCCGGGCGGCGGGCAGTTGAGGGGGCGTCGGAGGGGTGGGGAGCTTGCAAGCCGGCGAGAGTGAGACGGCAGCAGGGCCCGTCGGCATCGGAAGTGTGGCGAGTGGCAGTGAGCCCCCCCGCTCTTTGTGCACGTAGCGCGCACGAAAAGGAAGCCAAGCTCGGCTCACCCCTCACACTTCCCTTGCGCCGTCCTTCCCTTGCTGCGCAACACCAGGTGCCCCGGCATCGAGGCGTCGTCCCAGCAGCTCGTGTGCATTTACTTCTCGGACCCGTCCACGCCCGCCCTCTGCTCGCCGCTGGCGGCCCCGCCGGCGCCGTTCCTGCGCCTCCAGGCCGACCCAACGCTCGGCAAGAGCTACGCGGCGCCCACCGTCGCGGGCGCGCTGCTGAAGCACGCGGACGGGCGGGAGGTGATGGCCTTCAACCTGGAGTGCTCGGACCACACGCCCACGTGCTACGCGCTGGCGCACATGGGGCTGTCGTGGGTGCTGCAGGACATCATCCCGGGGCGCCGGCGCGCGCTGCTGTCGCTACAGGTGGGCGGGACCCAAAGCCGGTGGGCTTTTGGAGTGGCAGGCGGGCTCGTTTGGGGCCGACGCTGCGGCCTGTCTTGCTGCTGCTGCATGCCTGGTGCTGCTGCTGGTGCTGCTGCTGCTGCTGATGATGATGATGCCCCTTGCCGCGCCAATGTTGGCCCCTGGCCCCCCCCAACCCGCCCTGACACCCCTCACCACTGCCTTCCCCACGCCGGCCTCGCGGCCCCCCCGCGCCCCAGGTCGATGACGTCATGCTCAACACGCGGCTGTACAAGTCCAAGGAATCGTACCGATTGACCGCCGCCGACCTGGAGGCGCACCTGGCATGGCAGAGCGACCTCAACGCGCGGCTGCCCAAGGGCAGCAACATCAAGCTCGACTTGGTGCGCTTGCGGCGGAAGGGGCACTGAAGGAGAAGCGCCAAGGCCTGCGCGGCACCTGGTTATTGTTTAGGAACACTCTCCTTGCTCACACGCTGCTTGCACCGAGACGAACACTTCGCCAGGCATGCCGCCGCGCCGGCTGCAGGCACTGGCTCCGCCCCTGACGCCCGTCACACCCCACTCGCTCATGCCTTCCGCGCGCGGCGGGCGCGCAGGTGTTCAACGGCAACGGCGTCCTGGAGAAGGCCAAGTCCAGCGCCGAGATCTTCGACGTGCCCCCCTGCCGCGAGCAGCCCCTGTACGCCCAGCTCGGCTGCAACTGCGCCGACAAGGCCTACTCCGAGTGCTCCGCCTCCGAGCCCGAGTTCTGCCGCAACTGCACCAAGACCTGGAAGCGGCCGTCGGGCGCGCCGGGGGTGACCCTCGTCATGAAGGGCCCCGAGACTTGGCCGACCGCGGACGAGCTGGCAGCCGCCGACGACCTGTTCAGGCTGCTGCGCTCGGACAAGGCGACGCGCGAGGGGTTCTTCTGGGTGCCGCACTCATTCAGCCACCAAAATCTGGTCAGCGGCTGTCGGGGGGGGGGTGGAGGGGGGAACGAGGGCGCGCCCGCCTGCGCACTGGGCACTATGCAAGGGCGATGGCGGAGAAATGGGACGGTCGCGAGCCGCTTGCACTCTTGGCCGTTTTGCCTTTCTTCATGCGACGCGCCCGCACCCCCCCCCTTTGCCGGCCCGTGCCTTGCAGAACAACGTGACCGGGGACACCATCAAGCGCCAGCTCGTGCTGGAGCGGACCATGAGCGGCGCCGGCTACCTCGACCTCTTCCAATCGCCCACCTTCAGCCACCACACGATTGTCACCGCGGAGATCAGCGGTATCTTCAACGGCGACGTGCTGCGCGCCATCAAGCAGCAGGGCATCCACTCGGTCGTCGGCGACAACACGTGGCCGCAGCTGCGCGACCGCATCAACTTCAACCACCAGCTGTACAGCACAATCGAGCACAACGGGTTCGCCGGAATGGCGATAATGCCGCGCTTTTCGACTGTGGTGCCGTACGACGCCTCCACGATGGCAGAAGCGGCGCAGTCGTGGTGAGGGTTGGGCCAGGGGGGCCGTTGCAACTGCTCAGGGGGCCAACACCGCTGCCTGGACCCGCCGTCGGCAGCGCGGCCCTCGTTTCACGTTTCGAAGGCTCTTAGGCCCTAGGGCGTCACAGTTGATTTCGGGCATGTGCCATTTCAGCCCTTCATCCCTTGTCGCTGACCAGCCCCAAAACTGAACTCACCAAACCCCCACATTTCATTCCTTGTCGCTGACCAGCCCCAAACCTGCACTCACCAAACCCCCCACAGGTACGACCGCTACCCCCCCAAGGCCGGCGCAGCCGCGGCGCCGTTCACGTCTGTCATCCAGGACGACGCAAAGCGCGCGGTGCTCGAGGGCCTGCTGCCGCTGCGGATGGACGGCTGGGTGAGCGCGCTTGGGGGCCTCAAAAGCTCTTCGAGGCCGAGGGGGCAGCGCAGGCGCGGCTGAGGAAAATGGGGTTTTGTGGGCGGCGGCGGCGGCCATCCACGGCCATCGACAGGGCTGCGCGTTGTGCTGCAGCCCAGCCTGCTGGGAGCGGCCCCCTTCCGTGCGCGGCTGGCTGATTGCTGGAACTGCTCCTCTGTCGCTCCTCCCTTGCGCCACTCAAGATGTTCCACCAGGCCAACCTGAGGGTGACGCCGGCCAACGGCAACAGCACCGCGACGGGCGGCCGCGGGCGCAGCCTCGTCATGGCGTGGGTCGAGGCGACGCTGGCCGAGCTGGGCGCCTTTGTCAACTGGCTGATCGTGTCGGTCAAGCTCGACAACCTCGACGACTCGTTCGACAGGCACCTCGCCGAGGACGGTGCGTGAGCCGGGAGGAAGCTTCCTTAGGGGAGTCCGAAGGATGGGCTTGGAACTGGGGTCGGGTTTGGATGGGGGTGGGCGGGGCGGCTGGAAGGCGGGAGTGAGGACTTGCAAGCAGAGAGCTAGGAAGCCTTGGGGCAAGGTCAAGCCAAGCTCAACTCAAGGCCAGAAGGCAATCAATCCTGCCTGCGGCGACGCCCACACACGGCGCGGCTGGGGCTCCCCGTTCCGAGCCCCTCACCCCGCGGCGCGCCACCCGCACACAGCACCTACCTCCTTCGCCCCGCGCCCCTCTCAATTCCCGCCCGAACCCTCCAGCCTGCGGCCTGTCCTACACCCTGAACGTCTCCGGCGCCACCGGCGGCGTCACCGCGGTCACCATCTCGTCCACGCCGCTGCCGCGCAAGCAGCACTCCTACGTCCCCACGCCCCTCACCTGCGAGGTGCCGCTGACCGTGCGCCCGGGCGTGGGCATGGCAATGGAGGGCCTCCTCGCCCGCAGGTCCGCGGTGCAGGTGGATACCCTGGGGGACGACGCGCGCGTGCTCGTGGCGAGCGTGCCGCGGGCCGGGTCACTGACGTTTAGGCTGACGGGCAGCGCCACGCCCTGGGTCGCGCGCAAGCGCTGAGGCCCCCAAGCTCGCGGGGCCGGTCGAGATACCCGAACGTTCGAGGCCGGCCCGTTGGCTACCAGCCCCGTTTGGCGGGCTGGTTTTCTTGCACCATGCTCCCCTGCATTACACATGCGCTTAGCGCCGCTGTTTGGTTGGTCTCCCTGTCAACCGCTTGCACCTTATTCCTTCTGGAGCTACGCCCACGTGCCGTGGCCGGCGTTGGCAGCTGCAGGAGCGACCGCCCGCTCTTACCACGGGCGACTTGGCATGGCCTGTTGGCCGCGACGAAGCGGCCCTCGTTTCACAGGTTCGCAGCAAGCGGCGCGTTGGTATCACTTGGGTGTTCGTCCCTCCGGGCCACTTTTAAGCCCTCGCCAACTTGGGGGGCTTGGCGTTCTTTGAGCGCGATTTGCCACCTGGCGGGCGCCTGCCCGTCCGTTGTTGGACTGTGGCCGCACCCGCAGTCTCGGCCCTGCCACCTCAACACACGGCCGGCAGGGGCGCTTGCCTTGCACGCTTTCACCTGAACGTGGTCGGCCTGCTGCTGCTGGCCGTCCTCCTGGCACACTCAGCACCTCTGCGTGCGGGCCTGCATAACTGCATGTCCTTTCTTCCACTGGTCGCTTTTAGGCGCCTCGCTCTGCTGTGCGAGGCCATCACCCTGCGGGTTTGGTACACTGCCGTCGCCCCACGCCTCCAACCCCCACCCCCTTCGGAGGCCTAGCTGGGGCCCCTGTGCTCGCAGCGCGTGCACCAACAACGACGTGTGTGCCCCGTTTGGCTTGCATTTGGACACGCATCAAGCCGCCGGCAGTTGCCGCATCACAGCATCCCCGGCCACGGCCGCACGCCCCAACGGCCATGGCTGCTGGGGACGGGCGCGCCTCGAGGCGGCGGGCAGCTTCACGCCGCATTGGGGGCCGGTCTCGCGTGCCTGTCTCCCCCTACCGGCGTTCTTGTGGCCAGTTATTGCCACACATCTGCTCGCATGGCTGGCGAGCCCGCTAAGCTCTGCCACCCCACCCCAACCTAGCCCCTCCCGAGCCCCTGCCACTGCACCCACCGCGGCATGTTTACCTCGGCATGTGCCTGCCCGGGCATGCCACCTGCACACCCGGATTTGACTGCGGGCCTGCCGCAGCGTTCAGGGGCCGCACTCGCCGCCATCATTCCTAGCGCGGCCTGCGTCGCAGGGAGCGTCGACCTCGAATCACCAGGATGTTGGACCGCATGCGGCGTGTTGTGTGCACAGCCTTGACACCACTCAAATTTGATCGGCCTGTCAAACGCAAACCGCACGGCGGGCCACGTGAGTTGGCGCCCTGCATCCCTAAAGCTGGCCAGTCGTCAGCACACTCGAACGCGCTCCCCACCGAGGCAGCACCCTCACACTACCAGTGCAGCATCATCCAAACCTGTGGGTTTTGCCTGGAACAATATCACGCGAAGGCCTTGGGCACCCCCCCACCTGCACGCTACTGTAACGGAATGCCACGCACTTGCTTGATCTGCCCAGGTCCAGTTGCAGAAGCAAACGTTAACAGACACAATGAGCAGCCAATGCTTGCGCAACGTGCACCCCTTGCGATGGCCGTAGAATGGGCCGGCGCTGGCAACGCAGGCCGTACGGCAAGCAAAGCTGCCGCAACCACTGGGGGCGCCGACCGAGGGGTGCTAGCAGTGGCAGCAGGGCGGACACCAGGCACAGCGCACAGCACCTGGGCTGAGCTGCTGGCGCCGCTAAGGCGGTCGCACCGACTATGAAATAGGAAATACCCTGTATTAACATCGGCTGCGACCATATCAGTTGAAATCGGAGGCCGCGCTGGCCCCTGCGGCATGCGCTGGCTACCACCCGGGACCCGTTGTGCGAGCAGCTGCCGTACAAGGATGTTTGAAGACTAGGAGCCTCCAATACAGCTTACATTGACGGGGCCCGCGCGGGCCGCAACGGCGCGCGGCATCGCCGGCTTTTGGACAGGAGCAACCCTATCGAAGAGGTAGGAGCATAAAATTTGCAACGCGGCGTGGGAGGGTCGACCAGCGAGCCCTGCCGCTGGCCGGGGCCCGCGCGCGGCCGTGCCGCCACCCAATGGGCGTACCGCCCACCCCACCCCCGTCGCAGGCTCCCCGGGATGGCTGCCACGGCCCGCCCGG
>VIYE01000088.1:0-12318 GCA_008037345.1 Messastrum gracile | reverse complement strand
CCTCCGCCGCGGGCGCAGCGGCGAGCGCGCTGCCGGGCCCAGCGGCCGCAGTGGCGGAGGTGTGGGTGCGGGCGCTTCTGGACGTTGCGCTCCCAATCGCCGGCATCTGGCTGCTTGTGCAGGCCCTGGAGCGGACTGCCCCAGACCTGAAAAAGGCGAGGGGGCCTCGGCAATGAGTACCTTTCTGCAGCTGCATGCAGGCCTGAGGGGCAGTGGAGCTGCCAGGGGGGCTGTCGGCTGCTGTCTGCGCGCCTAGGGGGGCTGCCTGTGGGGTGGGAAGTGGGCACTCCGCAGGCAAGCGGGCAGGCAGCGAGCGCCGACGTTTGCGCTCAGCCAGCGGGCAGGGAAGCCAACTCCCCCCAACCCATGCCACCCAACCCCAACAGCGCCGCCGCCTCCCCCACCCCTCCACACCGTTTGCCCCCACCACGCCTCCTCCCCTCCAGGGCTTTGAGGAGCTTGAAGGGCTGGCGTGCTCGCCCCATCCCGTGCCCCCCCCACCCCTCCACACCGTTTGCCCCCACCACGCCTCCTCCCCGCCAGGGCTTTGAGGAGCGCATGGCGGCCGGAGAGGAGTCCCTCGGCGCGGTTCTTGGCAACAGGTGCGGCGGCGCCGAGGCCCGGCCTGACTGCTGTGTCTCCACCAGCCCGCCTCCCGCCGCCGCGCCTTGGCCATGGCGCTTGCGCTTTGACCCTCGTCGCCGGGCCCTGCCGGCCTGGCGGGCCTGTGTTCCCCCCATGAAATTTGGCGGGCACGCGCCGCTCCACGCTACTTGCCTCCGCTTGCGGTTTTGTTGTCCCAACAGTAACAGTGTGGTGCCAGCAGTAACAGCCCCTGCTCCCCGCCCTCCCCCCTTTGTTGCCCGCAGGAAGACCGTGCTCAGCCTGCTCCTGCTAAGCCTGCGCCCCCCCTCGCCTCTCCCCCCCTCCCCCTCGGCTGTTCGCAGGAAGACCGTGCTCAGCCTTCTCCTGCTAAGCCTGCGCGCCCCCGCGTCGGCGCTGCTGCCGCCGCTGCTGGCAGCGTATGCAGCAAAGGGGTGCCTCGGCCTCCTGGACTATGCTGTGGCCCAGGGGCTGCTGCTGCCCTCATTCTTTGGTGGGTTGGGGCTTTCCAGGTGGCTGTGTTGCCGGGTTCCAACCGGCCCTAATGGCTAGGGCTGCTGTTGCTGGCTGCGTATGCGGCAAAGGGGTGCCTCGGCCTCCCGGACTATGCGGTCGCGCACGGGGTGCTGCTGCCCTTGTTTTTCGGTGGGCGTGGGTTCGGTGGGGGTGGGCCTGTTGCCAAGTGGGTAGGGCAGGGGCTGCTAAACAGCCAAGGATTACAAGCAGTCCATCTTCCCAACCGCAGGCACCACCGCGGCCAACCTGGCCGCCCAGCTGGCGCCGCTGGGCCGGGCGCTGTCGGCGGGGCTAGACGCGGGAGGGACGCTCTTCGCGGCCTGGTTCTTCATACAGGCGCGGCCTTCCCTCCTTTTTGTGTGTGATTGAAGGGGTTAATGCACCCGTGGCGACTGCCTCGGGGGTATTGCGGCCCTTGTGCACGCACGCAGCTGCGCTAGCCCGTGCTCACACCCACCGGGGCCTGTTTGCCCTCAGGCCAAAGAATGCTCGGTGTCTCATGTTTTCCTGCGCTGATGCCATCCGTGCCCAATCGCTCAATCACCCACAGATCAAGGATTCGCTGGTGTCGGAGGCCATACTTGTTCGCGCCGTCCGCAGCGGGCGCTCGGAGCTACAGCGGGTGCTGCTGCCCCTAAGCTCTCTGCTGACGTGGGCTGTCGTGCTGGCCACGGGTGAGCGCTGGGGGCGCGGGGAGGGGTTTTGGGTGTTGGGCGCTGCCCCTCTCCTCCCTCCTGACGTGGGCCGTCGTGCTGGCCACGGGTGCGCGAGGGGGCGGTGGCCATGGATGCGCGGGGGCGCTTGTGTAGGGCGCTCGCTCGCTCGCTCGCTCGCTCAGCGGTTTATAAATTGCCCCTTATTTAATTTTTCGTCTGTGACATTGCCCTGGCCGCCTGCCGTTCTTTTCCTTCACCTTCATCCTCCAGTCGGGGCGTGTACAGGGGCGGCCATAGGCCTTTGATTCACACCTGCCAACACCTCACATTGGCCATAACAAACCTCTGCCAATACCAGGCGTCTCCATCCTCCAGTCCAGCTTCGGCCTCGACCTCAAGCCCCTGCTGGCGCTCGGCGGCGTGGGAGGCATAGCGGCGGGCTTTGCCAGCCAGCAGATCCTCCAAAACCTGGTCTCGGGTGAGAAACATGCAAATTTTTGCATGGCCTGCTTTTGGGGTCTTTGTGTTTAAGAGGGAGGTTGACGGGCGTCCCAAACGGCGGTAATCCTGTGGCTTGATCAGGTTGTGGGCCCTCCGTGGGCCGCTGGCTGAATGGCCTGCAGCATGTGTCCAGCCGCCTCTCATTTACAACCTCTCTCTCCCACCCCAAAACGCCTCTCGCGCGCCCTCCCTGTTGCTGTGCAGGCGTCACGATTTTCTTGAGTCGCCCCTTTGTCGTGGGCGAGCGGGTCGTGCTCTCCAGCGGCGGCGGCCAGGACATCTCTGGGGCGGTGGAGTCTGTGGAAATCCTGCGCACGCAGCTGCGCACGCGCGAGGGGGTGCTGGTGGCGCTGCCCAACAAGGTGGGCACGTTTGCGGGGCGGGGCTTGGTGGCTTGCGCAGGCTGTGAGGCTGTGATGGTCGTTTTGGGGTCTGCCCGTGCAGGCTTGGGTGCCGTGGCGGTCGTATGCATGCACCGCTTCTGGCCAGTGCCCAAACTTTGCACCACTAACCGAGGTCCGATCGTACTTTGCGGCTCTTGCCCTTCTTTAACCCCGATCAGCTTGTGATGGACATGGTGAGGGGGCGGGAGGGGGGCGGGGAGCGGGAGGGAGGCGCTGCCGCCCATCCCTTGCGCAAACGCAAATGTGCTGCCCGGTTGTCTGAGCCTTTCACAAACTCCTGTGGCGCCGCTGTGCCCCTCGCGCGTCCCTCACAGGTCGTGTACAACCTGAGCCGGGGCCCGGCCAGCGAGCAGGTCGCGCCAGAGGGCGCCGACGGCGCCGCGGCCGCCCCCACGCCGGCGCCGGTGCTGTGGCCGCTCACCTTTGTGATCAAGGCGCGCCTGCTGCCTAGGGGACGTGCCTGGCCAGAGGTGCTTTGGCTCTGGCGCATCATTGTCGCTCGGTGCCGCCGCCAGGCCTGGCGGCTACCCTGTCTGAACCCTGTTTGACACCTTTGACCCATCATTGACCCCCTTTGACCAGGTGGGGCGCGACCAGGAGCACCTGCTGGAGGACATTCGGGACAGCGTCACCCGGTGCCTGGCAGAGGTGGCAGAGGAGGAGAGGTGAGCGTGTGCGCTCTTGGACGCACGCCGGGCGGGCAGGGTTGGTTTCGTTTAAAGGCGGGACGGACGGGGGCAGGAGCAGGGTGCCGCACGGCGCAACGGCGGAGGTTGGAAGAGCTGTGGGCATACGCCCTTGTAAATCGTACGCAACGCGCCCCGCTCTCCCCCCACCTCATCATGCCCACGAACTCAGGCTCGAAGCGACCGCGGCGCTCGCCGCGGTGGCCATGCTGCCGCCGGAGGAAGCCGAAGCCACGGGCTCGCAGGCCGCCAGCCCGACCGCGTCCGCCGACGACGACACGGGGCATGCAGCTGACTCGGGCGCCCGCGCCGGCGGGAATGGCCCGGCCGACAGCGACAGCAAAGCGGCAAGCGGCCGGGCCAAGGCCCAGGCCGGCCGGAGTCCAGGCGGCGGCGGCGGAGGGGACGAAGCGCGTGCAGGCGCGGCGGCAGGGGGCGGGGCGGCCGGGGAGGAGGAAGAGGGCGAGGGCGAGGGGGAGGAGCAGGAGAAGCCCGGGCCGCCGCCGGTCGTTTCGGTCACCCTTCGGAAGCTGGGTGACGACGCGGTCGAGCTGTTTGTGAGGGTGAGCGGTTGAGTTTGGGGGGAATCCTGGGGTTGCGCTGGGCTAATTATGGCGGGGGCCCTGGCTATAATCGGGGGCTTGTGCAGCAGTTGAGGGCTGAGGCGGCTGCCGCAGGCGCAGGGCGAGATTGAGTGATCCGTCTGCGCCGTGCACTTGTTGTTTGACACGGCATGGGGCTACGACTTGTTAAAGGGGCTCGAGGAGTCCTGTTGCTTGCAGGTCGCACAGCCCCACCAGCAGCCAGCCGCCATGCGTCCCTCAAATCCATGCATGCATTGCACCCACCCATGCGCACGGCGCATCCACCCGCCCCGCGCGACGCCCCGCGCCGCAGTGCGAGCTGCTGCTGGCCGCGGCGCGCCCCGGCGACGCCGAGCGCCGCTGCGACGCCGCGCTGCTGCGGGCGAGCCGGCTGGTGGCGCAGGAGTTTGGGGGGCGCGTCCTCAAGGAGCCCCACATGTTTTAGCGAGAGGACAAGAATCGGTGCGCAGCTGTGTGACACCCACCCGATTGGCCCCCGAGCTTGCGACCTTGCCAAGCAATCGGGTGAGAAACCTTGGCCTCCCGCCATGCTTGGTTTCGTGGTTTTTGGCTTGGATGTTTTGGAGGCCCTTGCTGCATCGCTGCGCAATTTGAGGCATTTGCACAAGCTTTGAGGCAATTGCATGAGCCGGCACCTTTGTGGCTTGCCCACTGCTCTCAGGCCTAACAGGTTGGGCATCCGAGGGGAAATGCATCGCTGCTGCCACACCCCCTTACCTGAATTTCAAGGGTTTCTAAGCTATCATGAATTCTTCTGCCTCTTCTCGCTTTTCCTGCCATCTTTGCGCGTCGCCAGCTTGCCTGTTGCCACCTGGCACCAGATTTACTGACCTTTTTCTTCAACCTTCTTGATAGCCAGACTTGACAGCCAGACCTTCCCCGGTCGGGATGCAGGCAACACCCCCGCTGGTTGGAAGCACTCCTGCGTACGCGGTTGGTAGGTCTGCACCCGCCTATCGAGTAACTGGCTCTATCCACACCACCCAATCAGCTGCCCGCAGCCGGAAAAACGTGTACCGCCTGTGTTGCGCGAATTGCGTTGGTGGCGGCTGGCGTTTTCCCTTGACTCTTAGAGGCTTGCTTGCGTATAAGCGAGTTGTTACAAGGCGGCAGGGATAGCTAGGTCAAGGCCTCGGGCAACTCACAAAAGGCAAGCAAGACGTGCGCGGCGACGGGCAAAGAGCCGGGCAAGCAGGCGCCGGTTAGCAGCCGGCACCCGCCAGCGGCGGAGCCCGAGCAGCGGCGGCAGGGAAGAGGTGGGCGCAGCGCCCATACACCCCGTCCTAAGCCGCAGCGTTTTGCCGGCTTGCACCGCCTCCAACTCTTTCCCAGGCTCGGTAGCGAACCGTCCCCTTGCACGCAGGAGCCTGCAGCCGCGGGCGCCGCACCGCACTGTGTTCTCTTGAAGCCAACGGCGCCGCTGTGGCAGGCCTACGGCGGTATTCCGGATGTGTGTTTGCTTGAGGGTTGCACCAGGAGCAGGATAGCTAAGGAGGGGATGGTATTGAACGCATGCGCAGGCCCTCTGGTGGCCTCAGTCTACTTGGCCGGGTTGCTGCAGCGGCCGCCGTGCTTTGCGTGCTGCGCGGGCTTGCTGGCGTCGACGGCGGCTTGCCTCTTGCCAGCTTGCACCGCCTGCAGGCTTTGCCGCAGTCCAGTTCATATTCTCCTGGGGTTCTAACCCTAAACCCCCCCATATTTCTCCTGCCGGCGTGTGTGGCAGCACGCCCTCGTTGCTGGTACAAAAGGCGCAAGGGCCATTTACAGCTGCTGTCCATTGAACGGGCAGGGTTTGGCAGGGGGGCCTCGTCGTTGGGCGGCCCTTGCGGCACGCAATGCTTCTGACAGCACAAGTCAGGGGGCGCGGGGGGAGGCCGGGTGCGGCAGAGGGGAACGCCGTCTGCCTCGCTGGAGCGGCCATGGAGAGTGGGAATGGCAGCACAGTGCGATCTACGGCCTCGCGGCCTGAGGACTGCGCTAAAGTCCGGACATGCATGCACAACCGGCAGTTGGGCGGTGGGAAGCGAGGACAAGGGCCCGCCCCGTCCTGGCGCGCGCGGGCTGAAAGGGGGTAGGGGCCAGGCGCGGGCCGCGACTGGGCACGCCCCGGGTCCCCGACGCCAACGGCCGCCATCACTCGGCGCTGACCGCGAGGTCAGTGAAGTAGGGCAGGACCCCCTTGATGTCCGCCTCCATGCCCGCCACCCCGATGTCCAGCAGCTCCTTGCCGGCCAGGCCCAGGCCCTCGTTGAAGGCGGCCTCGTCGATGGCGCCTGCGGGGGTTTGACGGTGTGAAGGGAGGGCAGCAGGGTGCTTTGAGCGCAGAGAAAAGCACATGCAAGGCGTTGCCCAGGCCCTCATTAAAGGCGGCCTCGTCGACGGCGCCCGCGGGTTGTTGTTTGGAGGAAAAGGGGGTGGCAGGGTGCTGTGAGCGGGCGGCAGCGTGACCGCAACGGCAAGGCCCAGGCCGGCGTGCGGCCCTACAAAGAAGGCGGGCCCTTCAGCCAAGCGTGGGAGCCATTTCTGCTGGCTCAAGAAGGGCCAGCCAGCGAGGCCCACCCAGCCTCGGCGTCAAAGCTGCTCCCTCCACCCTCGACACACCTGCACCCCCACCACCACCCCACCCCACCCCACACACAACCGCGCGCACATACACACCCACTAACACCACCACCACCACCACCACCCCCCAATGCACACAGCCAATCCTCACCCAGGGGCGAGACCTCGTCGTCGTCGGAGAGGCTGTCCGCGGACAGCGCCCGCGGCACGCCCTCGTCCTCGGTGCTGGCGGTGGCGGCGGACAGGCCAGAGTTGTACCCCTGGGGGCCAGGCGAGCAGGGGCGGGCGGGCGGCGGGCAAGGGGTTGGCAGGTGGCTTTGAACGGCTTCTCCAGAGGCGCTTCGCCCGCTCTGTGGAGCGCGGGGCCGATGGCGGCGATGCTATGGCATGAGCGAGCTATCTATCCATCCAAAGGTGGCCTTTGCGCATGGTTGGAATGCAGGGAGCCACTTAAGGGCCCTGGCTGCAAGCAGCGGACGGGCAGGGGCCCGAGCGGGCGGCCCGCCTCGCTTGGCAGTGCCGATGCCTCGCCCGGCCAAAGCCCCCGCCAACGCGCCCCTGCCTCCGCCTTCGCGCCTGCAGCGTGGGAGAGGCCTCCAGCTCGGCCATGACGCGCGCCGAGAGCACCAGGTAGTCGCAGCCGGCCAGGGCCAGGGCGTCTGCGCATGGGGGCACGTGTGTGCATGTGCATGTCAGCGCGCGCATAGACAGAAAGATTGAGGATGCGTGCGTGGGCGGGAGTGGGCAAGTCCTGTGCAGCTGCTTGGCACCCCCAGCCCCGGCCGCCGGCCGCGTCTCAGGCCCTGCCTCCCCGCGCGCACCGTCCTTGGTGCGGATGCCGCTGGCCATGACCTGGGTCATGAGGTGCGCCCCCTTCCCCTTTCCCGTCCCCGTAAACTCTCCCCTGGGCCCCCAGCGCGCACCGTCCTTGGTGCGGATGCCGCTGGCCATGACCTGGGTCTTGGGGTGGCGCGCCTTGACGTAGCCGTACAGCCGCCGGACCAGCTGCAGCCCGGGGTCGACGCGGCTGGAGAAGCCGCTGTCCTCGCGGGGGCCCTGGGGGTTGGGGTTTCGGGGTGCATTTGTTGTTGGGTTAGGGGCGCAAGCACAGGGTTGGCTCGTGCGGGGCGGGGGGGGGGAGGTGGGGCTAAGGGGGCAGCGGCTGCAGAAGCCGCTGTCCTCGCGGGGGCCGTGGGGGTTGGAGTTTGGGCCGACGGCTGCAGGTTTGGTTTGGCGTTCAGGGTTCGCGGTTGGAAGGTCCATGCTCGAAGGGGGGTAAATATGGCCCCGGCTGCCGTTGCAAGACCCGAGGGCAGCAACATGATGGCACATCGTGCTCGCAGGCCAACGCCCAGCCCTACACCAACACTGGGCGCGTCACCCCCGCTCACGTGGGGGTCGCGGATGACGCCCGGGTGCTTGTTGTACCAGTCGCGCGTGCGCCCGACGTTGGGCTGGATCACGCTCACGCCCGCCTGCGCCGCGGCGATGCCCTGCACCAGGCTGCGGGGGTTGTAAAGGGTTTAGGGTTTAGGGAAGGGGCGTGAGCCGCGCACATGGGTCAGGCGGCGCGCCGCGGCGCGGGCGAGCATAATTGGCGTCACTGCTTCCCCTCTGCCCATGCTTCTTCCTGCCGTCAGCCCGTCCCCTCTGCTGCATTGCGTTGCAACTGCTCTCTTCTGCGCCGTTGCTCTCGTTCTTGCATGCCTTTCGTTTCTCTCCCCTGCAAATCCAACAGCCTACACCCCCGCACCTGTAGATGTGGAACACCTGCGTGGCCACGCCCTCAGACTCCAGCACCCGGGCCGCCTGGATGCCCGCCCACGTGGCGGGCACGCGGAAGATGAGCTTGGACTTGGGCACGCCCATCTCCCCATACAGGTCCAGCAGCGAGCGCGCGCGCGCCACCAGGCCGTCTGCAGCGGGAAAGGGAGGAGAAGATAGGGAGGGGAGGAGTGGGAGGGTGGCGTGTATGCGCGGGGGTTGGGGCCTGGCCGCAGTGCGTGCGTTTCCGCCTTTGCCGGTCGCTGGGTGCCCCCCAGGTGGCCCCCCGCTGCTTCCACTCCTGACCCTGCTGCCTCCAGAACGCGAGCGCAGCTCCAGTGCACTCTTGCGTGGCCGCTGCCCGGCCCCCACTGCCCTTTGCAAACACGGCCTGCCCCCCAAAACCGCGCACCGGCGTCGTTTGCCAGGCGCGGGTCGAGCTCCGTGGCCACGCGGCCCTCCACCTGCTGCGCCAGCATCGTGCCGACCTGCGCACCGAACACGCGAATGGACAAAACAACAGGCAGCGCGGTGTCTGTTTCGGGCGCGCTGCATGGGAAAGCGGCCGCTTATAGCCGTCAAGCTGCCACGTGCCGCCTTCAAACCCCCAACATCAAACGCTGACCCCGTGCGCCTCAGCTGCCACCCCAGCCACCCTCCCCTCCCCCAAAAAAGCGCCTCCTCACGTTGGCGAGCGCCTTGTCCAGCTGGCACGTGGCGCGCGCCTCGCCGGAGAGCTTCAGGCAGCGGTCATAAGTGAGGCTGTTCTCGATCGCGTTCTGCGTTCGAGGGGGAACCAGGTGGGTGCGTGCGCGGTGAGGTTCTCGCGCGGCGGCGGGTCGTCGTCGTCGCGCGTTCTGCAACGTGCAATCCAAGGGCATAGCAAGGCGCCTTTGAATGGGGGGCCCGGATGGAGGAGCCGATGGCCAAGGAAAGGGTCATTTGAAGATGGTGCCGGGTCTCCAGGCCTCGCGCCCGTTCGGCCGCCCCCGGCGATCTCGGGAGGGCGCCGAGTGGCCAGGCCCGGCCCGGCCCGGCCCCCTTCCCGAGCCCCGCCGCTGGCCGAGGCACGCTTGCAGTTTGGGCACGCGCAGGCGCGCGGGAAGCTAAGTGCGGGGCGGGGCTGGGGAGCCTGGCCCAGGGAGCGGCGGGCCCCCCTGCAGCTGCGGGCGCGCGCGGGGCGCGTCACGCGTGGCGTGCCAGGTGGCGAGAGCCCCTCGCCCCTCCCCTCCGTTCCCGCCCTCCCTCCCCGCCTGCCCCCTCCTCCTCGCCCCGTGGTGCCCACCATGAACGGCTTGAGGCCCAGCTGCCCCGATGCCAGCACGCCCTTCAGGACCTGCGCCGACACCGTCGCCGCCTTCGGCGTCACTGGCGTCTCCAGCAGCAGCGTGTCTGGCACCACGTTTGAGATCCGCGACAGCGCGGTCAGCTCGTTGGCCGCGATCCGCTGGCTGGGGGGCGTGTAGACGGCCGGCCCGCTGGCGGCGCGGGCGGCGACCGCGGGGCGCCTGGGGGAAGCGGGAAGCGGGGGCGGGCGACGTGGCGCGCGAGGGTTGGCGTCGGGGGCGGCGGCGGCGGCGGTGGCGGTGGCAACGAACCCGCGTTTGCCACTGTGCTTGCGGCGCCTGCCCTGCGCTTGGCCCTGGCGTCCAGCAGCCACCCCCACGCGACAGCTTCCAGGGTGTCGGGCCGCCAGCGGAGGCCCGCGAGGTGCTGGGAAGCCCGGGTGCTTTGGGGGCCCCGCACGCCCCCGTGTGGCTGATCCCGACCCCACTCATGTTTCACCTGGACCGCGCGATGGCGGGGGCGTGGTGGAGCTGGAGCTGCATCGCGCTCTCGGTGTGATCTCGCGGAGGTTCAAAGGGCTGATGTGTCGTGCGCAGAAGAGAGCGCTGGTCTTGTCCTTTACGTTGTGGTGGGTGGCGAGGGCGCGGAGGCGTTGCACCGTGGGTGGTGCTGCTGCGGTTGTTTTGGGTGCGACGCATCCACGTCAGAAATGGCGGTGCCACACCACAGCGAAACGCCTCCCGGACGTGCGCATTGTTATCAATGGTAGTCGTTGCGCTTCGCTGAAGTGTGCCAACAGGCCCCGATCGCCGCCGCCAGGGTCGCCGCCGCCGGCGACGCGCGTTGGCTGCCGCCGTTGTTGCAGCAGCGCCAGCAGCAGCAGCGACAGCGGCAGCAGCAGTGGCAGCAGCAGCAGCAGCATCAGTGGCAGCGACAGAGGCAGCGGCGTCGCCAGGCGCACGCACGGAGGCCCCGAGAGGGCACAAATAGAGCCCCTCTGGGTCAGACAAAGGAGCAGCTGCAGGGCAGCGCAGCGGCAGCAAGCAGCTGCTGGCCATGCCGCCCGTGACGCGCGCCCAGGCGGCGCGCGAGCTAGCATGCGAGCAGGCCGAAGCGTCGAGGCAGCGCGCCGATGCTGTCGGGCACGCGGGCGTCCTGGCCCTCGTGTTTGAGCTGCTGGTGGGTGACCAGTGCTTCACGGTCAGCCGCCTCAGCGGCGAGTGGAGGCGCTGGGCGGCCCCGCGGGGCGCCACCCTGCGTGAGCGGCCGGCCGACAGCGGTGTCGACGCGCTGACCGTGCCGCTGTGGCTGCTGCAGGAGTCATGGTCGCGGCTGCATTCGGCCCAACGCAAGGTGGCAGCGTGGCGCGCAGGCCGGAACGGCGATATGGCCGCGCTTCGCTGGCTCGTCACGACAGAGCAAAGGGACGACACCACCATCTGCGCCGCCGCTGCAAGCAGCGGGCGCCTTGAGGCGCTGCAATTTGCTCGGCAGCATGGCTGCCTTTGGGGTGAACGCACGTGCAGCGAGGCAGCGGGTGGCGGGCACCTCGAGTTGCTGCAGTGGGCGCGGCAGCACGGCTGCCCTTGGGACGGGGGCACGTGCAGCAAGGCAGCGGGCGGCAGGCACCTCAAGTTGATGCAGTGGGCGCGGCAGCACGGCTGCCCTTGGGACGAGGGCACGTGCAGCAAGGCAGCGGGCGGTGGGCATCTAGAGGTGCTGCAGTGGGCGCGGCAGCATGGCTGCCTTTGGGACGAACGCACGTGCAGCGAGGCGGCGCGCGCCGGGCACCTCGAGGTGCTGCAGTGGGCGCGGCATCATGGCTGCCGTTGGGACGAGGGCACGTGCCGCCAGGCGGCGCGCGGCGGGCACCTTGAGGTGCTTCAGTGGGCGCGGCAGCATGGCTGCCCTTGGGACGAGTAGGCATGCTGCTATGCGGCGGGCGACGGGCACCTCGAGGTGCTGCAGTGGGCGCGGCAGCATGGCTGCCCGTGGAGCGCGGCTACCTGCACCCGGGCGGCCGAAACCGGGCACATGAAGGTGCTGCAGTGGGCGCGACAGCATGGCTGCCCGTGGCAAAGGGCCGCCGTTCGGGACAGTGCGCTTCGCCATGGTCGCAGCGGAATAGTTGAATTGACTCTCTCCCTGCAGACGGGTAGTTGGCATTCGTGCGTAACCCCATGTAACGTCCCGCGCAGGAGGCGTACATGGGCATAGTTTTGTCTCAGGCTGCAGTTGGGTGCTTGGCTGAATGGGCGTTTGACAAGAAGGGAGGGAGGAGTGGACCGCCAAGGTGCAAGGAAGACTGCGACCTATTAAAGGCCTGGCCACTCGCCAAACCGTCCCCCATGAGGTTCATGTGCGTTGGACAGGACGGAAAGAGTGCTGTTTGGGGGCGCAAAGTCCGCAGGTGGCGGCCCGTGTGCACCAGATGGTGTGCACACACCCGGACTTCGGCACCCGCTGCGCGCCGCGCGCCGCAGCCCCAAGCCCTCGCCGTGGCCAGGCCTGGGTCATGCAACATACATACGGTCTCTGTAGACGAACCTCTGCGCTACAAGCCCCGCAGATCGCCGGTCGACAGCGTCGAAATGGGGACGGGCCGCGACAAGGTGCGTCTGACGATCTGCAATGTTATACCATCGATCGCGTGGCACCTGCCGCTGGCCGCCGGCCGCCGCTGCCGGGGCGCTATGGCCCGCTGCAGCTGGCGGCGGCCGCCCGCCGACGGCCC